>CAMKVN010001063.1:0-21074 GCA_946474995.1 Funneliformis geosporum | reverse complement strand
TTACATTTCTATTATGAGATCGTTTCTGCAATTATGACGAATATTAATCATGCTTTTTGTATCACATTTCTGATCATATGATTTGCTGTACCTCATTTTCACTTGGGTAACAATAAATAATAAAAATTTCTCTTAAATCAACAATTTCTTGACATTAAATTGTATTTTTTTTTTCTTGTAAAGTATGTTATTAGATCTTGTATTGGTATTTCAGTTAAAATAAAATGATTTCTATCTATAGCTCCTATAATATTTTGAAATTCTGTATAAATAATACTTCAATTATTATCTTTAGATCATTGAATAAATTCTGATTTTTTATTTTTTATTACTTTATTACATGATTAACATAAAGAATTACAGAACCTTTTGATACTCTAAATTGAGAACAAATACTCATAATATTATCTGTAAAATCAAGTTGTCAAAAAAATATTGCTAATTGAAAATCAACAAATACTTGGAGATTATTTTCTTTATCTTGAAATATTACATCATATTAGTCTATTAAATTATTGTTTTTCTATTCTTAATACTTTTTTAAATTGTGTATTATTATATAAAGGTAAGATTTTATACCAATAATATTTAGATTTAACAATATTATGTGTTCAAAAAATAAGATGATGACAAGAAGACAAAGTAAGAAAAATTATTTTTATTAGTTTATAGTTATTATCATCTAGTTTATTTAGGTTAAGTTTATTTTTAAAAGAATCATTTATCTTCTCTATTATTAATAAAAACAAAGCATAGTTTGTATCATATTTAATTGATATGATTAGTTAAAATTAAAAATGGAACAGATCAACTTAGTATTTATTTGTTCAATTTTTGCCATTTTTAATTGGTCAAAATAATTTTATAAAAATCAGATCAGATCAAAGTGGAACAAAATTAAATAGAGCTAGTATCTCTGACTATAGTTAAATATTAATACTAATATCATATCTAATCAGATTTTAATAATAAAAATCTTGAGAAAATGTTAATATTATTTAATAAATCAATTTTTAATTTTAAAATATTAATATATTATATCATCCAAAATTTTATTTTCTTTATTTAAATATAACAAATAAATAAATATTTATTAGAAATAAAGGTTTCTTTAAATTTCACAAAACTTACGCAAAAAAATAATTTACCACTATGCTTCTAATCACTATCCCTACAAACTCTACTTTATTATATAGTTTTTCCATTTTTTTGATAAACACATTCTTTTTCATTCTAAAATCCTAAATAAGCAATAATAATAAATAATAACAAATATCATATATTATGCATATTACACAATTGTGTATTTGACTATATATATTTTTTACAATTAAAATTATTATAATTTTAAATTTACAAAGTTTTGCAATTGAGATTTTTAGCAATTTTAAATTTGAATTATAGGAATTAATCAACTAATTAATCATTACTAATTCAATACTAATTAATTTTAGATTTAATACTAATTAATCTCTATAAAAATTTATTAAATAATTTTAAATTATTAATTTATACTTTATTAAAATTTATAATGTAATATTTTCTTTAATAGTAATATAAAAAAATTCACTATATCCCTTAAATTTAATATAAAAATTCATTATATAAAAAACTTTGTTAACAAAAATCCTATTTATTATACTTGATATAGATAGGATTTTATAATTTATTATACATAATAGTAAGTTTTATTATAAAAATTCATTATATTCAATTATTTTATTTAAAAATTTGTGATTACTCACAAAATTCACAATAACAAAAATTCAGAATATAGAAATTTGTTATAATGAGATTCAACTATAATTACTTTACTTTTTTATTATGATTAGCTAATCTAATAATCATGTAAGAAATGAGATATTTAAGAATCCTCTTTTTTCTCCAATAATTACATTATATATATCACTTTCTTAACAGGCTTTTCCATTTATAAATTCAATAGATTCCTTTATATTAATAGCTATAAATAAATGTCTTAATACTTGGATATTACATTCTTAAAAATAACAGTTAATATATTATTATTTTTTGTAACTATATTATTACAGGTTAAAATTTCTATTAAGAAATTCTCACTAAAGTAATGAATCACTTGGCTTTTTATTTTATCTTTTCAACCTCTTGATGAAAAAAGCGAGATGTTCAAGAACTTTGAAAGATCTGATTGTATTATTTTTTATATTAATAATATACAGTCTGAAAGAAAGTATATATTTTGGAAGAAAAAATTTAAATGAAAATTAATTCTGAAATATATAAATCAATATATAAACTAACTAATTATAGATATCAAAAATTGTATTTTATTGATGTTCTTATATTTTCAGAAGTAATGAGATTTACAATCAATAATACTATTAACTAAAGGAATGCTAAATTTATTGAAATTCTTCCTCATATATACCTTACAATGAATATGGTAAATTAACATTTTCTAAATATGATACTTGTGAAATTCATGCTAAAAAGTAATATAAAATAAAACAGTATTATTAAAAAAAGCTAACTGAGTTAGCTTTATTATAAATATTAGTAAACAATTTAAGTATAAATAGAAGTGATACAAAATAATACAATTTGTCACTAGTATTATTAAAAAAAACTTGGAAAGTTCAAAATAAAAAATGTAATATGTATGACTTAAAAATGAAATAAAAAAGTATAAGCAATTCTGGCTTTAATCAGATAATTAGCATGAATATGCAATAAATATATTAAATAATACTTAAAAGCAATTGATATAAAGATATTCTGAAGTGGTAACTATACAGGAACAGGATATAGAAGTTAAAAACATGTGAAATTTTAGTGATCCAAATGCATAGAATTATATATGGAAAGAGAAAATAAATTTTATACATCTGGATTAAAGATGGGAACTGTAATTAATATGTTGCAACTTTTAATGTTGCAACTTACGTTGCAATTAGTTTTAACCTATATATGTTGCAACTAATTTTAGCTTATGTTGCAACATTTTGTAAATTTGAAATCAATTGCTGTACCATCTTTAATCTGGATCATCAGGTGATAGGAAGGAAAGAAAACGGGAAGACAAAATGTCTCAGGAGAATAAAGGAAAAATGATATGAAAATAGTATAATCTGAATCAATTCAGCACTTTATATCTTATTCTCAGTAATTAAAAGGGTTATGAAAGATAGGATTGCGTATCTGGATTACCAATTCAGCATTTCGTATCTCATCTTTGGCAATCAAAAGAGTCATAAAAGGTAGAATTACAAGAATGGTATAATATTGATACTTCATACCTTACTCAGTAATTAAAAGATAACAAATAGATTGTGATATATCTTTAACAAATGGCAGGATTGTCAAATTCAGAACTTTGTGTCTTAACCTGACAATCAAATGGATCAAACATAATAGAATTGTAAATATCTGATAATTAAGAGGAAAATAAGGAAAATAAATATAGATTACAAATTCAGCACTTCGTAACTCAATTCAACAATTGAATAGATTATGGATGGAAAATAAATAATAGATTACAAATTTAGCATTAATTCAGAGCAAATACATAGTCCAGTCTTGATACTTCTAATTCTTTAACCATCGTATCCTCCAGTCAGAATCTCAAAAGTTACGAGAAAGTGACAAAAAAGCTGCCTAAAACACATTTTTTTTAGCACAATAAATTACAATAATTTGACTAGCATTACATTCTATAATTTTGGGCCAAAATGAAATCATGTGATTTAACTATATTATTTGACTGCAACACAATTTTAGTAATCAATGCTAACTAGTATCTTAATCATAAAAAGGTCACAGAGTAATGAAAACAAGCAGATATTTAGGGTAATAAAAAAGTCACAAGGCAATGAAAATAAGCAGATAGCTACAAAGTAATAAAAAAGCCATAGAGCAATGAAAACAAATGAATAACTACAAAGTAATAAAAAGCTCACAGAGTATTGAAAATAGCAACTAGGTAACATTATACTTATGACTAGATAATATTATAGCACAACTGGATAACACTCTTATAAGAGTATTATTTAATGATCTAATGAGTTAAATAATATTAATTTTGTATCAGCTAATATTAAGGTAATTGTGATTTAATTATCAGCTGAAATTATAATTTAATAAATTTTACTTTAAATAAAAGGAGTTCAGATTTTGAAAATACAATTGTGATTATTATGAAATTAGCTAATTAAAAATTAATGATATTTAATTTATTGAATCTGTCTAATCACAAAGAATCAAATAGTAGTTATTTCATAAGAAATGAAATAATATTGATTAAAATTGTATATTTTTTTTAGATTTTTTATATATAAAAATTATGTAATATGATATTATTTTGATTATTTTAACTTTAGACCTTTTTAAAATCAAAACATTTAATTATTTCAATTATTTCAGACAATTGAAATGATCCATTTTGATTTCATGTATAGTTATATTATAAGAAATGAAGTAATATTAACTAAGATCATATTTTTTTTTTTTTTTGTTTTTTATATATGAAAAATTATGTGATATGATATTATTTTGACCATTTAACTTTATTTCAACTTTTAGGTTTTATTTTAACTTTATATAGTATAAACTATCAGGAATATATAAAAATTTTTTGTTAATTACTGAATATTATTCAAATTTACAACTGATGCAAATGATATTTTAGAATTATAAAAATCAGAAAATACACAAAAAAAAATAAGAAAGTGTATAAGAAGAATCAAAGAATGCAAAAAAAGTATAAGAAGATAAAATAGATATTAAAATGAATAATAATTATAATAATTTTGCTAAAATAGAAATTCTTAAAGTAATTCTTAAACAAAATAAAAACATATTAGCATAAGAGTATTTAAAATACCATTTGGTTTTATATATTATTTATTAATTAAAAAAAATATAATTTATAAGAAAGTTGCATCTGTTATTATAAGAAAAGTCTTTAATAAAGAATCATATTATGCATAAGAAATTAAAAAATATGTAAAAATTGGGTTAAAAATAAGATATTATTAGTATCAATATAAAGTTATCATTAAAAATCAAAATTGATTATTGATGATAAAGATATATTAAGAAAATTTGAAATTTATTCGTAAAAATGAAGAAAAAGTTATATCAAAATTATACAGAACCTTTGTTAATAATACTCTCTTTTTATAAATAAGAATAACTATATTAATTTTAAAAAACAGTTAGCATATATAATTAAAAAAAATTGGAATTATTTTACAATTTTAAAAAAATCTACTTTGATAAACATAAGCATTTAATATATTGGAATATATGACTATATTTCTTAAAACAATCAAAAAAATACAGTTTTATCTAAAAAAAAAAATCTTATATTTTTGTAAATTATAACGAATATATTTTTTATGCTAATAATAATTGTTCTATCATTTGAATTTCTCTTAATGAACCACTTCTCTGTAAAAAAAGATAAGGAAAATCAATAATGATTAGTGAATTTTTTGAAATAATTGATTATCTTAAATTAACAAATGAATAAATTCAAGTATAATCTGAAATTTCATAAAAGGCTAAAAAATTTTTACATTTAGTAAGAATGAAGAAAAATAGTAGATATTAAAACATCTAATTTCTAAAATAATATATTCAAATGCAATTGCTATTTTTGCTTTAATAATAGTACTAACTATAAAGTAATAGTTGATAATACTTTGTATATATAATATATAAATCTTAATTTATATAAACAACAGATAGTATAGATAAATAATAGTTAGTAATAAAAATACTATTTTTAGACCAAAAAATATTTTATAATCAATGGTATTTTCTTCTGATCATTCAAAATATCTAAATTAACATAAATGTATTAAACAAGTATTAATTAAAAGAGGATTATAATACAATAATTTGCATCATAATTATCAGTTATATAAAATAAAATAAAATAATCGACCCAACAAGAATTAATTATTATGCATGTAAAATTAAATCTTTACAAGTAGATTTTTTACATAAAGGTCAGAATTGAAAACAATAATTAAAAAAATTGAATATAAATATATTTTTTATTTCAAATTTTATTATATATTGAATTTTATTGAAATGTATTGAGGAGTAGCAAAAAAGTATATACATAAGCTTTATGATTATATATGAAATAAATTGCAAAAACTATTTTAGAAGTATTAAATTTTATTTTATTAGTTAAAATAAGATGTTTTTGTAAAAAAATCATAAAAATATATGGATATATATAGGAGACAAAGGGAAAATACAAATTTTGGTCAAAATTTATATTATTAGACCACTTGGCTGATCTTGGTCATGTGCACAAAATTAGCTTAATAATTAAAATTAACAAAAATTTTGGATTTTCCCCTTTTCTACTGACTGCTTCCCATATATAAAGGGTATTACATAAAAATTTGCTATATAAATATAAATTATTCAGAAAAGTTTCTGATGATATATTTAATCAGATTATTTTAGAAAATAAAAAATAAATAAAAATTATTTAATAAATTTGTTTAAAAATTAAATATAATTCTAGCTAATAAATTAATCTCAAATTTATTTTTAGATTATGTGATTTTATATTATATCTGCAAAAAAATCAAGAAAATTTTTTTATGCTTAATCAATTTTTTTTCAAGAGCTATCTAACAATAGAAATTTTATAAAATTCTAATTACTAGATTATTAGATATAACAGTGTAGTTAAAATTTAAATATTTAATAAGTTATACAAAATTTAAAAATAAAATTTTTATAAAAATATTATATTAAAGTTAAAATTTAAAATAGATTTAAATAAGAATTTTTTAATAATAATTTTAAAAATTATTTAAATTATCTAAGAATAATTATATATTAGATAAATAATAATATCATATATACATATTTTTTATTTAGATTTTATTTTTATTTTTATATAGTTTGTTTATAATATAATAATAGAATAATAATAATTTAATTATTTATTTTATATGTATTTATATACTATATATTAATTTATTATTTAATTTTGGATTTTGGATTTTGGATTTTTAAATTTTTGACTTGTTTTGTTTTATTATTTTAAATAAGTAATATTAGTATGGATAATTATACTTAATAATTTTAATATCTTATTAATTTTATTAATTTATTTAAATAAAATATATTAATAATATTAAATAAGTATTAAAAGATTTTAAAATGCAACAACATTCCAAACCTCCCATATGATATAATAATATAAAAAATTATTTATTTTTTAATAAAATAAAAAAAATGATCGAAATACGTATAGTAGCTTTACGTTTTCTTATTATAGCTAAAGTTATCTTGATTCTGGCCGGATATTAATTATAAAATAAACAAAAATGTGGTAAAATTTGTAAACTTGTGGGAATATTAAAGATTATGGAGATAAATTTAAACCATAAATTTCGATTTCACCATCTTTTCTTTGGATTATTTAATGTTTGTTTGAACAGATAAGGTTTAATAAATAATTTGTGTAATCTGAAATTATAAATTCGAATTTTAGTGTTCTTTTTCTTCAATTTCATTGATCTGAAACCAGCTTTTTTCTGTGTATGATTATTAATTCTTCTAATAGTATTCTGAAATGAATAATATTAGTAAATAATTGGTTTACACCAAAAGCGAGTTTCTATCATTGCAAACTAGTGATTGTTATTTCTCGTAAATTGAAAAAATAAAAAAATAAAAAAAATCGTAATACAATAATAGTAAAGAGGTCCAGAGTCTTTTTTTATTCATGCAAAGGTTCATCAGTGGCTTTTTGAACTTTTATTACCTGTTTTTGTAAGGTAATAAGAAATGGAAAGGACCCCTTTTCACTTTAATTTGATGACATCTTTGGTATTACAGTACTCGGATTATGTGCTCAGACCTCTTAAAATTTTTTTTTATTACATAAGTAAATATTTTACATGATAGATTTCCTTTAATAAAAAAAGATCTTTGTTATTTTATATTTTATAAAAAAAAAAAAAAAAAAAGCCATCTTTATTGTAAACAAGAGTTGAATGTTTGATCAACGAAGATTAAATATCACCGCATTAATGATCACGCCTTAATTAATACACGCAGTACTTTTATTTATATTATGATTATGGAAAGAAAAAAAAAAGAAATAACAATTTATTTTTGCAGTCAAACAAAAACTTTTCTAAAATTGAACATGCCTTAACCGAATCATTACAATTCGAGTTATTTGTTGTTCTAAAATAATAACTTGGTAATACACATATATGCATAATGTACAAAATCGAATGATGCATGTATGTTACAATATTTTTTTTTTTCGAGTCGGGTCACCCAACAAATGAATGTTATGGCGCAGCATTACTTGTGATAGGAAAAAAAAAATTCAAGGTCACGGAAGCACTTTAGTCATGTTAAATGCACAACAAAAAAAAAACTTTGGGATTTTAGATAGGGAAATCATTATAAATTGTCAGATTAATGCATAATAATCATCCAACACATCAAAAACGCGGTGTGATCAAAGCAAACTTTCTTTCTGAACGTATGAATTCTAATTTCTTTTTTTTTGCAATTTCGGTATGCTTTTTCGCAAAAACTTTTTACCTATAAATAATAAATTTGATTTTTTATTTAACACATATAATCACATATAATGCACATATTAGACATGTTTTATGTATTTCATATTGATTAATCTAGGCACAGCATAAAATGTATTTACGTTCAGTTACCCGAGTCACTGAGCATACTTATACAAATATTTGTGTTTAACCAATTCCTGTAAACTCTAAACTTGACATTCTGTGAATCTCATTAAATTATAACATAAATAATTTTTTTCGCCCTTTAGAACGCAAAAAATATATATATACTATTTACACATATATAAGAAATGTGTTAATGTTTGCCTAATAACAAATTAAAAAAGGGTAAATGAATTTTGAGAGATATATTATTCCTTCTCATACAGTATTATAGATGAGCAATTGCAAAAAAAAAATTTTTTTCCCTTAATTAATCTGTACATAGTATTGATCAACGCAACCTACTTCCTGCAACATATTCGGCGAACGTTAATGATAATCATCTGAAAGTTCTCTTTAATTATATTATTAAGTAATGACATAATCTTGTTTACCAGGATCAAAACAAAAATTTAAAGTAAGCATATATATACGAAAAACACGATTCAATCGCGTTAATTTATTATATACAGTATATATACTATACCATCACATATATCGTTCTCATGTTTGCTGTGTCGTACAATATATAATATATTCCTTTATATACAAATGGTAAACCATCAACCTATTGTATTATATTATATTATATTAGGAAGAAAGGATTATTTAAAGAATAGATTAATTTATTTTTGTTTAGGAAAGTTAAAGAAGGACAATAAAACCTGCTAATCCTTTAAGTTATGATTTTCGTTAGATTCATATAAAATCTTCTAATGTACACCCATACAATAAAATGGTGGTGTCATGATGCAGTAGTAGCGTATTACTTGATCATAATACTAACAATTTCATGGCAATCGACGTTCAACTTTGGTGTGTTGCCCTTTTTTATTTATAGTTTAAAGGCGAATTAAACGGGAAATTGATTTTCTTGCCAAACAATAAGGAAACAAAGAACATTAATAATTGTTCAATTACTTCTTTCTTTTTATTAACCATTTAGTTGTTTTTAGATTTGTTTATTAGCCTTCCGCAGCACAAAAATATCTGATAAAAAAAATCCCACGGTATCTATTTTGATTTCGTATAACGCGACACAAAATTTACTGTACCGCCGCCTTCAACTGTGCGTAAGAAAGAAACACTTGTAAATTTTCAATTTGGCTCTTTTTTGGTGTCTTTTACGCTATACTAAATTTGTCAATTGTATGTGGGAAACATCCAGGCACATAATCTATCATATTGCATACTTGTGTAAAATCCCATTTTTTCGTATGATGTTAATCCATCTTTCCATCGATTAAAATCGATAAAAAACAATTTCGTTATGACGAAAGCTTCATTTGAATTTCTCTTTTTTACAATGAATTATGGATTGTTGTACACGTGGAACAATGTAATAGACATCACCCCATATAGTTACTGTAATGATCATATACAGTTGAACACGGTAACTCATAAACAGAAGGTAAACTGGCTCTGAAACTTTATTTATACAGTAGAGTACTGAATAGTAGATACATCATACATATACTATACTAAACTAAGTTAAGCTTTATTTTTCGTTTTCGTTTTTGTTTTTCAATTAACTATCACATATGAGTGTGATTTACAGATTATGCTGTGCAGTCTAAAGTGGCTTGGTATATATAACGATTTTTCTTTTTGTTGAAACATTACAAATCATAATGAATAATATTAATTATTTATTAACAAACGATATAAAGAAACGAGAAAAATATTTTTTTTAAGATAATTTAATTTCGTTCCCCTCCCAAAAAAGGGTACCGATCTATTCCTCGATATTTTTATTTATAATCATTTACTTTATGGATTGAAATGTCAGACAAAATTTACTAAACTCCACATATTTTGTTGTTACACATACTAGTCATAAATTAAATGAATATTTATATATATATAAATACTTTTACATAAAATAAATCAACTTTTTCTCAAACTAAAAACTCCCGCCGTTCCTCACATAAAATTTGTTGTAATTTTCAGGGATTTTCTACTCGTTTATTCCGAATTGGTATTTGTGTCATACTCAGTTTATAACTTTAAAATAAAATAATACAATATAAATTAAAAATTATAAATACTTTCACTTTTATTATTAAATAATTTTTCTCAAGTTTTCTCTAATATTACACTTTCATTTTTCTTTACGTTTTTATTAAGGATAAACTTGCACTTAGTTTTTTTTTTCCTCCTCTTATATTCTTTATATTGTTTCATAATCTATTTTGTATTTTTAAATTCTTATATACTTTCTTTTTCGCGAAAACTTCATTATATATCATAAAAATCGTTCTGGTTTTTATTTTCACTCCCGTATCTTTTTTTTTTTTTAAATACATACATTACTTTCGTAATTTTCCATCATCTCTCACTTTTCTCCCCTTTTCCTTTGACTAATTGATTACTGTTTAATTTTTATTGATTTATTAACCTTTTCTTTGTCATGAAATATAATTCTGGACGACAACAGCATTATAATAGACAATTTGAAAATAACAGTAATCCTGCATCATCAACAAGAGATCGTCAACCCAGACCAACGTTGATTCGTTATCGCATAGGGCTCTTTGATGGCTTGTTAAATGACGACCAAGTGGAACGTGCAAATGCATTAGATAACATAACAAGATTAGTAAATACTTGGGCAAAAGAGTGCTATCCTGTCGAAAGTTCAACAGCAGGAACTGTAGTGTCAGCAACAGCAACAAATGGCAAGAGAAGCTTGTCTAATGCATCCTCTCCAATGTCTGATAATAGTAATAACGTGTCGGTGACTCCAATGTCATCACGAATATCTTCGGGATCTGATGATAATAATCTTGCATCTTCACTTTTAAACTCTCCTAATTCTCCTTTATTCACTGACGGATCGGTGTCTTCTTATGCTGCTTCACCGGTCGTGGATAGCGGATGCGGTGGTATGCCTACTATCCCTAGTATTCATAATGTTACAAATGCTAGTGATGGTGATAAAAGTGTTAATATCAACCAAGTTGATAATCTTAGTTTCCAACATGGATACGTAAATCAAGAGAATGCTACCGTACCAAAACGGAACGGGATTCCGGATGAACTACCTACTTATGATGGTTTCAGATCATACGGTAGTTATTCTCAACAATTTTCTTCTCATCAACAACAACGTAGAAATTCCGCTGATGATAGCGATGATTCAGAGATCTCTGAGGAAGAAGTAAAGGAATCTTTAAGATTACATATTTTGACAATGTTACGAATGTCTATTGATTGCCCTTTCCCCGACGTTAGACTTTCTTTCGACAAGTGTTTAGATAACCTTAGGGTAAGATATTATCATCGTATTTTTTTTTATATTAGCCTTTTAATTCATTATATTTTATTTTTGTTTTTCAAATCGTTGAAATCATTGGAACTTAAAATATAATATATAACTGCGCCACGATTCGTCATTGTTTTTCATTTATAATTAAATTTTTATATTTTCAATGAAATTTCGTATTACAATTTATAAAATACATATACATACATACATTTATATGTATGTAATGTATATAGTATGGGAGTAATTACTATTAAATGGTAATATAATAATAAAGATAGGTTGGATTGATTTAAACTTAATAAAAGTAAGTTACCAAAAAACTTTTATTTCGCGTTTCTATTTGATTTTAAATTGAATTTGGTTTGTTTTACTTTTATTGTCAACTAGCAATTTACCTTTTTATCTTTAATACTTTAATATTTACATATATATATATAAAAAAGAACATGCACAAATTTCTCACAATAAGTTTACACTATCATTTTATTCAGTGTAATGCTTCGGAAATGAAGTGGCCCTTCATATTATTCTTTCGATTTATAAAGTGAGGTTATTAAAAAAAAATTAAAGCTACAAAAATAATAATGAAATGGCTCCATGGTTCATTTCGAATTTATATTTTATTCATAAAAGTTGGATCAAATGAAACTAAAATATAATTGTACGCGTAATTTTTTTATCAAAATAATAATAATAATAATTATAATTATTATTATTATTGGTTATCTCGCGAGAATTTTCTTTAGAAAAAAAAGAATTAATTATCGATTTCTTTACTTCAAAATGATAGTAATTTGTCTCTTTGTTTCAAAACAAATCATTCATGTAAAAATTTGTCCTTTTACTTTTACTTTTAATAGATGGCAGGTGTTCCGGTACCGGTGCCAATATACCCATCTCCATCTCTCTATATTGCACCCGAAGATATACTAACTCTTGAATGGTCACCGGAAAACGCGAGCAATAATACTTGCACATCTCGGTCCATAACTCCTCCTCGATGTTCGTCATCTTGTTCATCCCCTTTATCCATATCACTTTCTGAGATATCTCAATTTCCACAACCATTAACTTCATCTACGCCTTCGTGGCCTTTACCAAAGGGTAGACAACCTGATCCTTTGGTTAAAAATTTGTTGAGTGATACTTTTATTAATTTAGGAAGATTAAGTCATTTTTATCGAGTTTTGGCTTATTTTCCTGGCTTTATGGAAAAATATCAAACTTCCTATAATATCATCGTTAAAGGTCCTATTGGTCCCGTACCTATTAGTTGGAGATTTTATATTGGAATTATGGTAAGTTTCTTTTTTTTTTTATCGAATTATGGGTATCGGAGTATTTCATATCTTTAAAATAATTTTTTTTTTTAAAAAAAAAAAATTTGTTTACCTTCTGACGCGCTTTTCAGGCTGCATCACAACATAAATGCCAATACATTGTCTCAAAACTTACAAGCGATTTTCTAATAAACGGAGGAGACGCGAATTGGTTGTTAGGTCTTCAATACGCACCACAAAAAATTCGTAATTTGGCCACATTAAATGCTATTTTAGCACATCAACCATGGCGTCTTCAAGCATCACATATTGGAGCATTGGTTAGAGTCTTACCAAATAATTGGACAATTTCCGAGATTGTGCATGTTATTATGATATTGAGTACCTTTCATAGTTTAAGCAGTTATGTGTTGGGATGTGGAATTGTACCAGAATATGATAGTATTGGGGGTTATTATGAACTATCACCTTGGGTCTCTACTACTGTTGAAGGTAATTCTATTGGGATTATGGATTCTTCGGAATCAATTTCTCCGAATGTAGGATCCGGGTTGGGTATAACCGAAGAACAAACCGAAGAAGAGAAACCTAAGGATGATGATGATGGAAATAGTGGGAAGACACCAGCCGAAAATGACACAAAGGAACTGACTCCAGATGTGGAAATTCAGAGGCATACTGATCAGCTGATTAAAAGATTAAAGAATAAACCCGAATTACAGTTATCATCATCCACTTTTAACAGTGAAATTTCTGGATTCGAGAATATTGAAGAGGAGAGTGAGTATCCTATATATACGTACGAGTTGTTTTTAACGATTTTCTCAACATTTCACGCGACTTTTTTTTTTAAAAAAAAAACAAAAACAAAATGTATTATTAGCATTTACAAATGATTCTCCGACAAGTGACATAAATTTCTCTCCATTCCTTCAACAATTTTCCGCGACCGCTAACGCCACTTCACCCACTTTAGTACATTCGTTATACAATTTACCATCCTCAAATTTATCCGCTGAACATTTTTCAAGATTTCTTGATCCATCCGTGGATACGCAATATGCTTACACGGATTTTGTTGTTAATAGTTCTGAATATAGCGTATTTAAATTACAAGATTATGGATGGGATCATGGTGTGTCGATGGCGAATAGATATTTCTCGGGTGCCGGTGATGTGTTAGATGCCGAATTCTCTAAAGTTTGGGATAATACTGATTATTGGTATATATATATTTTTTCTTTTCTTTGATCTTTGAGTAGGATACATATAAAATCAATTGTTCAATTTTGCACTTTTTGGCATATTGCTTGCGCATTTATAAATTAACGATATCCTTTATTATAATAATTTATAGTTTATTTCATTCATACCAATCTTCAAATATTGATACAAGACCGTTACGACAAGCAATTTGGTTTTATGTACAAAGATTATCCGGATTACTAAAGGATGATTATGATTATCGTGACATTAACACATTTCTTAGTAATAAGTTCAAAACGTATCTCAAGAAGGTTAGTAAAAAAGGTTACATTAATTAAAATGATCTTTTGTTACATATTTTAACGTGAGGGCTTTTTTTCCATTCCGTATTAAAAGGTTTGTTGTAAACCCGAAGATATTGAATATAGTGATTGGAAAAATGTAGGGTTTCAATTACGTGCCGAAGAAAAATGTCACGTGAATTTGATTGCTGCCGAAGCACGTAAACAAGCGGAATTAATTTATGGATTATCATGCGTTATGAAGTGGTATGGGAAGCAAAGCGGAGATTATTCTATTGATGAGGATGAACCACTTGCTAGTGAATCATAGAATAAAAAAGTAACGAATCGGCCTGTTAAAAACATTTTAGATAGAAAAAAAAACTATTATGAAAATTCATTTTTCCAAATCAAATCAAAAAAAAAAGAAAAAAATCGCGGATAAATTAACTCGAATTATTCGAATTATTCTTTTTTTTTTTTCGCAAAAAATTTTTGCTTTAAAAAAAAAAAAAAAAAAACGTTAAAAAAATTTTTTTTAGATTTTTTAAATACACAAGAGAGTTGAGTTGGGCTTTATTATTTTCTTATATTTAAAAAAGAAAAAAAAAAAAATTATTATACCTTCCCAAAACATAAAAGTTTTACCTATGCCAAAAACCTTTTTTTACTCGTTTGATCGTTTGTGATACATTCAAATAGATTTTTCCTTGGTAATATAGTAGTAATATATAGCAAAAATTCAAAAAAAAAAAAAAAATTTTTTACGATTTATTTCGCAAATTTATTTTAAAAACTTTTAAGCATAAAATCCTAAAAAAAATAGTTCATTTGTATAAAAAATATAAAAAAGCGGTAAATACACTTTATGTACTTTTTTTTAACAAAAAATAAATAAATATAAAATTCGTTTCGAATCGAATCCTTTTTCGCGTTTTTTAATCACATATACGATATAGGTGCAACATCATCACTAAAGGAGGATGTTTATTCATTAACTCTATTTGGTTACCTTTGTTGATTGAATGAATCGTTTTACCGGATTTGGATGCGATGAAATTCTCTTGGCTATCCTGGGCTTTTTTATTTGGAACACAAATAAAAACCTGCTTTTAGGGTATTCAAATTTCAATTTTTTTTACGATAAAATTTCACTTCTTTTATATATTAACCAAATCGAATATGCCTTCAGTTACTATTCTGAAACCTGAAGATAAGGGAATAATAAAGAAAGCCCTTTCTAAGAAAGAAAATGTAAGGGAGAGAGAGAGAATTTTTTTTTATTTCTTTCTCTTGAAGACTGCTGTGATAAATTCAAAACTAAATTATTATTTAGAAAATCTTGAATGCAACGGTTGCCCGGCTTTATGTTGCATATCCTAATGCGAATGTTTGGACTTATACCAAAATCATGGGAGCGGTTGTTCTTGTCAAGGATAATTCAAAGAATTCGTTCTTTTTTAAAATTGTTGATTTAATGGCAAGTTCAATTATCATTACTCGAAAGTTTTTTTTTACAGTCATTTTAATTAATATCATTCTAATGAATTTTAGGGAAATCGCGGTATTTTATGGGAACAAGAACTCTATAAAAGTTTCCAATATACTGTTGAACTTCCATTCTTTCATACTTTTGCCCTTGATGTAAGGATTTAAACACACTCATTTTAAATATGATTTGTTCATTGTTAATTCATTTAAAATTTTTTTACTATAGGAATGTCTTGCTGCTTTCTCCTTTGCTGATGAACAAGATGCCAAAACCTTTCACAAAAAAGTTACAAATAGGGAAAAGGTTTCTTCAAAGAGTATGTTGATAACGTTGTTATAAAATGTAACTTCATCATTTCATTATAAGAACGTTATCTTAAATTAATTTAATTGAATTTATTTATACAAAGCTAATAAGAAATCTCAAAAAGAAAATAAGAATAGTGGTGGCGGATTATTTGGTATGAACAAGGTTAAAAATAAAATTGATAAATCAAAAATTAGTGGTCCTACAGAATTTAGGTAAGAACTTATCCTTTTTATTTGGATGTGATTGGATTAATTATTAATTTTATTCTTATTAACTTTTGATTGGCAAAATTCGTAGACATCTTGGACACATTGGATATGATGATCAGAAAGGATTTGATGTAGGTTAATCGGTGAAATTGAGTTATATGTGATAAGATGTGTTAATTCTTTATTTTACTTTATTTGTTTATATAGGTGCAAAACATTGATCCTGAATGGAAAGAATTAATCGCTCAATTAGGAGAGTTGGGTGTTAGCGACGTAATTATGTGATTTCATTAACCTTGCTTCTTATGTTTATAACATTTCCTCAAAATTAATTGATTCACTTTTACTATTCCTTTTAGGAAGATATAGAAAAAAATGCCGATTTCATTCAAGACTTTATGAAAAACAATAATTTGAAATCAGCCGTTAGGAATGGTCGTAAACCAACCAATGCCCTCGAAGTACCAGGTAGGCGTGCTGCGCCACAACCACCCTCGCTATATCCCAAAACCAAGAAACAACAACCACCACCACCACCACCTGCTCGTAAATCTATGATGTTTCCTACAACTCCAACTCGTGACTCGATTCAACCATCATCTCCGAATGCAAAGCTTTCTATTTCTCCGCCAGTATCACCCAGAGTTTCTCCAAGAGTATCATCTCCAATTTCTGTTCCTCAATCACCACCTCCGCCTGCCCCACCTACCCTTCCTTCACGTTTTCCTTCACGTTCTCCTGCTCAACAACCCGTGATCGCACCTCCACCCCCACCACCTCCTGTTCGTTCTCTTCTTTCTAATAATGCACCGCCACCGATTCCACCTGCGAGAGTGACCGCACCTCCACCACTTCCACCAACTCGTAATACAAATGCGTATGTTGCACCAATATCAGTACCACTAAAAGAAACACAGAATGAACAAAAGAAATTAGCACCACCACCACCTTCATTTACTCCAATTGGGGAATCGGTAACGCCACCACCTCCACCACCACCACCAACTATGGGAACGGCACCTCCTCCACCACCACCACCACCACCAACCATGGGAACGGCACCTCCTCCACCACCACCAACCATGGGAACGGCACCTCCTCCACCACCACCACCACCACCAACCATGGGAACGGCGCCTCCACCACCACCACCACCACCAACTATGGGAACAGCACCACCTCCACCACCACCAATGCAATCTCTTTCACGTGAATCTCCAAGCGTACCTCCGCCAGCTATGGATGGTAGAGTTAATTTAATGGAAGCTATTCGTAATAGGGGTGGGGTTAGTGGTGGTGGGTTGAGAAGTGTAAGTAAAGAAAGATTACATACAATTTTTCTTTTTTTTAAAAAAAAAAATGCTTGACTAAAGTCAAAATTTTTTTTAGGTTGGTGAAACTGTACGTCAATCAACTATTACTGAAGACTCTTCAAGCTCAAATGGAAATGATGATACAAATTTAGCGAAAACTTTAGCCGACGCATTAAAGAAACTTAATAAAGATATGGGAAGTGACGATTCCGGTAAGTCATCACGAATTCACGGGACCAACATTTAATCTTTATTTTAGTCATAATTTCTAATTTATAAATTATTTTCAGAAGAAGACGATGATGATGAATGGGATACGGATTAAATTAAATTTTATATCTTAAGAATTTTTATAATTAACTTTGTTTCATTAATTAAATGGATTGTGATAATGTAATTATTATTATTATTTTGTAACTTTTGAATCACTTTTCTTTAAAGGGTGACAAAATAAATATATTAAAAGAAATAAATTCCAATTCAATGTTATTTAATTGATGATCAAGTTCAAAATTTGCTGCGTCTCTAGTCGTTTGGGAAAAATAAATGGGATGACTGCTTGGAAAATCAGGTTCTTGGGATTTTCTAACCGATTTTAGTCACTAAAAAAAAATTCTCAGGAACCAAATTCTCCTTAATTCCAAAACCCCATAGTATAATAATAGGTATTGGAAATGATCAGCATTCATTAACCTTAATTGAACGAATCGATTGGGTGATGAGACTTGAGGCGCGTGAAAATTGTATTATACATGGATGGCATGATTTTGCATGACGTTTTATACAAAAATCATAGTTGCTATGGGCTGATTTTTTTAAAACAAATTCAACTCGATAAACCCATATAAAATGTGACAGGTTTCCTTTGATTCTTTTAAAATCAAAAATTTATTCATATTATTTGAGAAAAAAAATAATAAATAATCATGTCTACTAATACTGAAACAACAACAACTGCAACCATTACCACTACAACTCCAGTGTCACAAGACCCTGAATTTCAAGTACCAGAAGACACCGTTCTTACAACTACGCAAGATGCAGAATCACAATCACCAATTACTCGTGTTATTGTAATTGCTATTGACCATTCAACTCATAGTCAACAAGCATTCTATTGGGCGCTTAAGAATTTCTTACGAAAGGAAAACGATTTGGTAAATTCAAATTTTTTTTTTTTTTTTCTTTGAGGCATTTTTTAATTAAATAAAATTCTAAAATTTATTGTAGGTTGTGTTGGTCAACGTTCGATCGATTCCGACAGTTCCTGGTCCATATGGTAAGTTGCCAGGTCCTTATGGTAAATAAAAAAGTGAAAATGAATTGACCAAAATTGGGTATCATTAATGTAAATTCATTTATGAAATTTTTCAAAGCAGCAATTGGAGCTAGTTATATGGATTTCAGTGAAGTCGTAACAAGTTTGGAAGAACAGGTGATTTTTCAAAAACGATCGATTGATTGTAGATCTTTTCAGAAATATTACTAAATTTTTTTTGACCTGACTTTATGTAGCATCGACTTAATAGTCATGCATTACTACAAGAATTTGCTTCGAAATTAAAGGCTCAAAATGTTCGTTTCTTCTCTTGAATTTGTTGAAAATAATATATATATTTTTTTTTTTTCGAAATTTTAATTTATTTTTTATCCATTTTTTTTTAGTTTGCGTGCAAAGCTATAGCAATGAAAGGTGATGCACGTGATGAAATTGTTCGAAAAGTGGCCGAGCTCAACGCTGACGCATTGGTGATCGGGTCACGTGGCTTAGGAGCATTAAGACGGTAATTGTTGTTGGTTTTGTTTATATGTTATTAAAGGAAAATTTTAACCCGTTTTCGTTTCTTTTCGTTTCATTTCTTTTTAATAGCACACTTTTAGGTTCAGTAAGCGACTATTGTAGTCATAATTGTCATTGTTCTGTAATCATCGTAAAGGAACGAGTTGATCAAAAAGATCAAAAACAGTGATCTTCGCGAAATGAAAAAAAAATCGTGGTTTTTTCTTTTATTATCAATTGCTTTTAATTCTTGCTGATGTAAAAACTTATATTAATACATAATTTGTTAAATAAAAATAACACAACAAAAAGTTGTGATTAAATAAAATATTCATAATTTTATTTTGCTATCGGAACAAATAATTTAACCCGATCAATGTATTATATCACATGTAAATTGCCATCCCAATTCACATTTGCCTTTACTACATAATTCAATTACAGATTCTTTACCAATAATCGTCAATTCATTGCAAATTTTTAAGGAGTTTAACATTAAAAATATGGACCAAAGTTTAAAAGAATTTTTTTTTAAAGTTTCTAAAAAATCTATTGAACTTGGGCAACACCTGCCCATATTTAAAGGCTGACTAGCTTTATTCTGCATAATTGGTAATTGAGTTCCGCTAGTAAGATTCTACCAAAGATAATTGTGATAATGAAGAGGATAAGTTCCTTTTTCTACTTTATATTCAGCCTCTAGAATTAATATTAAATGTAACCATTTGTTCCTAAGAAACTGTAGACGACAAAGTTCGGGCACCTAAGATAGGTTCATCTAGGGTGGTTACCAGGTGCAAAACTCAGTAATTCTCTTGCGATAAGCGGCTCGTCCCGTGGTTCTTCCTCTTATAAAATCAGACTATTTGACGAGGATGATATTGGATGAAAGTCACTATATTGACGATCTTATGTACTCTAACAGATTCAGTTCGAATTAAATTTTTTTTTTAATTCATTTCTAAAATGGTTCACATTACATAAATATTAAAATTGTAAAATTCGGGGTGCAGAAATTTCGCGTCTGATGTCACTAATATATTTCTAATGCGATATTTAATCTGAAATAGGGTGGCCCATTTTCTGCTGCGCTAAACTCAAATTATGCCTGCTTTATAGTAAGATATGCTAATATATGCGAAAATTTTTTATAAAATATGCTTCGTTTATTTTTTTTTTTCAAAAAATGCTAAAAAAATGCGATAATTACTTTATTTAAAAT
>CAMKVN010001062.1:0-21078 GCA_946474995.1 Funneliformis geosporum | reverse complement strand
GAATAATTTGAATAGGTTGATCTCTTGTTGCTAAAGCTTGTTGTTTAATATCAGCAATAGTTTTAGCAATATTACCACTACTAGCTTAAGGAGCATGGGTATGATTGGAATATTTTTGAAGGTAGTGTAAACCATCATTAAGAATTGTTATTGCACGATCTTTGCATTTCTCTGACTTTTTTTTTTCACAACACCAATAATAGGTATTTTTCAAAGTTCGCTCTTTTGTCATTAAAAAGCCATGAACTTTTATTTTATTATTTCCTTTTTGAGAAGGTACGATTTCTACGATTTCACAATTTTCATACATTTTTATTATTTAGAATATATGAAATTAATATTTGGCAAAAGTATTTTATAAAAAGGATGAGTAAATAAATTTTTTTGCGTTGTGAAGTTTAAGAGAAAATTTAATAGACTCAAGAAACTTCATTAAAACTCGTGATAAAACTCTTAAAATTGTTAAACGTAATGCTTAAAAATTCTTAAAATGATCTGCATACTTTATGGACGCAGCAATAATATTCGGGATTATGATCATTCTGGATTATGATTATTCGAGATTTTGACCCTTCGGGATTATGGTCATTTGGGATTATGACTTCAGGATTATGACCCTTCGGGATTTTAATCTTTGAGATTTTGTACCAAACCCCACTATGACCATTGAAAAAATATTCAAGATTGTGAGAAGCCATATAATTTTTTCGCGATTTTGCCAGGGTCACTATAGCCATAGAAAAAAATATTCAGGAATTATGGAATTCCGTAAATTTTTTGCTGTGTTACTATGGCTATAGAAAAAAATATTTATATTCAGGGATTATGGAATTCCGTAAATTTTTTTACCGTGTTACTATTACAGAAAAATATTCAGGAACATGAAAAGTCGGTAAACTTTTAACGATTTAAGTCAAATTACAGTCACATTACATATTTTTATCAATATCAATTCAAACATATTTCTTTAAACAAAAGGCATTACAAGTCGAATCACATACCATCAGTTAAAGCATTAGTAGTTGAATATTAATATAGCACCATTTTAAAAAATTTGGTAAAACATAGATCATAGAAAGTGCACAAAGACAACAAATAGAGAAAAAATTGACCATCATTTATTATTATCATTTAGCAGCATTTATTTATTTTTATAAAAGCCACACAATATGTCACATGATCAATATAGTGACTGCAATAACTATGTAAAATTTATGTGTAACATCTCGATTTTTACTATTAAAATTCAACGTAAAAAATTTTATCCACAAATGTAATTGTTGTTTCTTTTTTAGTAAGAGTTACGATTATTTTGCGCAAACGTTTTTTGAGATATTCTTTATTTCCATGCAAAGTTTAAACTATTGTTTTATAAGAGAATGGAAAAGGATGGTTGTTTGAAAGTTTCTGCTTTGGATTTTAATGATCGACTATATATTTAATGACACAATATTATACATACAATTTCAAAGAATACCTTAGTTTTTAACGATTTAAAGCAGTGAATTACTGGAAGAAATTCTTATTTCAGAATTCTTTATTCATGATATTAAGGATATTTAATTCTATTGCCAGTTGAATTAGTTATAGAAGCTTCTTGATACAAAAGAGATTTGAAGTATTGGAAACTTTTTTATTTTATTTTAATTATTTGGCAAATATGTATATAGATATATTGATAATAATGATTTTTTAAATTTTAGATTACTGGAATATTAAATCTAAAATAACAGATAATAAGAAATATTGAGAAAGAGAGGATAAGGAATAATTACATCTCTTTGTTCCTTTGGTTAAATTTACATCACTTAATTTAACTCGTAACCATGTAATATGAATTCTTGCAGCAAATATATTTTTTTTCTTTATTGATTTTAATAATTTAATAATAATAAAGAAATTTAGAATGTGAAAGGATAATGGGAAATAATATATAAATAAATGTTATCCTAGAAATAATTGTGAAAAAATATTTATTAATTTTTAAATATTTTGTTCTTTGATTGGTCTCTCTTTGGAGGTGTGCACATTTTAATAATTGGTCATGTAATTTTTTTTTTTTTTGGTGATCGACATATTGCTTTCAAAATTTCTGAATTTATGTAAAATATAATAAAACATGTTGTTTTCAAATCACTACTCTTCCTCATTTTCAAAGATACAGTTCTAAATTCAAAATTAAGATAATATATATATATAGTAGTATATAGTTACGGAGAGAGTTGGTGGTTATAAGAATGTTAATAGTATAAAAATTCATTTGAAATACAATAAAAAAATTTTCTTTGTAATATCACTTTTGTTCTATTACAATCTCCAAAAAACTATAAAAAATAAAAATCTTCTCTCCATAGAAGTGTATCATGAATACCTCGCAACTAATGACTTTGATGTTTTCACAAATGGAATGATTTTCCAGAAGTCTTAACAATTTAAAATCCGTGATATTAGAATATACTATTTTCAAAGACATAGATTCCAAATTCTAAATTTATAGTAAGGATAGTGCATAAGCAACATTCTAGAGTCTTGGAGAGTTTTTAGTGACTATAAAAATACAAAAGCTTTGTTTAAAATATAACAGAAATCCTTTATTTTAATATTTGCTTTACTACCAAGAAGTTAATTTTGCGTAAACTTCTTTACATTTTAATAATTAATGTTGCATGAAAAAAGGGTAGCCATAAAAAATCTGTGAATATGGATTTATCTTATTGATATTAAATATGATTTGTTGATCAACCAATATCGAATACCCCAGTCTCTCTCCATTTCAATTTTAAAAAACCTACAAAGTGAACAAAAAATTATGAAACTATATATATATAGGGATAAGGGTATATGAAAAGTAATAATGAATATAGTTCTAAAGAGTATCAAAAAGCAATTGATTTTTTGGAAAAAGGGTGTAATTGTGGTTGTTCTTCAAGAATTCTCAAGGAAGAATTTGCAGCATTAAGGGAATCCTTTCAAGCTCTTTCCAAGTCTGAACAAGACATATTTTTAATGGCTCAACTTAAGGCAACGGATGGGAGATTAATAAGCACTAGTAGACATCTTAAAAAGAAAACTAGATCTAATAAAAGAACTTTCTACCATTGGGATCACAATACACCCTTTGTCAAGAAACTTACCTCAATATGTTAGGAATTGGTAAGACTTATTTTGAAAACATTAGAAATCATCTGATAAACAATGGTATTCTGCCAAGAATTCATGGTAATATTAAAAGGATGCCTCAATGGAAAACTAAAATGGTAATTGATAAAAATGTTGCTGAAAAAGTAAAAAATTTTCTAGAAAATTATGCAGAAGTTCATGGATTACCAAGTCTAGGAAGAAATATCAATAGAATAACTCAATCAATTATATTCTTACCAGCTGAAATGAGTTATAAATCAGTGCATAGAGATTTTTTGGCTGGTCTAGAAGAAGATAGCAAATTGAAATCTTTAAAATATAATGCTTTTAGGAAGTTATGACATCAATTGACACCAGAGATTCAAATTATGAGTTCCAGGACTGATTTGTGTGATACTTGTCAACATTTTAGAGATCATTTACATTATAATGCTCGCCAAGAGGAAGAAGCTAAAGATTTACTCAAAAGATTTAAAGAACATTTGTTCAAAGCCAAGTCAGAAAGAAATTATTATAATAAAAATACTAAATTAGCAGAAGAACAAAGAAAATCAGTTAATCAAAATTATTTCAAGGGTAAAATATCATATTGCAGTATTAATGCTACTGATCATTATAGTTATGATTGGGTCCAAAATGTTCATGTGCCACATTTAGATCAACAAGTAAGTAAAATTTATTACCTAAGTCTATATAAAGTTCATTTATTTGGTATTCAAGATGAAGCAGTAAGGAAACAAATTAATTATGTTCTTAATGAAAATGAAATTATAGGAAAAGGCCTAAATGGTATACTTAGTCTGATTTTTGATGGAATTAAAAAATTGAATAAGGATGAAAAGCATTTAAAGATGACTTGTGATAATGCTGGAGAACAAAATAAAAACAATGTAACAATTTAGTTTTATTTATATTTGGTAATTTGTGGTTATTATGAAAGCATTGAATTAAATTTCATGGTTCCAGAACATACCAAATTCAAATGTGATGGCAATTTTGGGATAATTAAAAAACTCTATAGAAGAATAAGAGTAGATTGTAAGGATCATGTGATTGAGGTGATAAAAAAGTTTAGTCTAGTAGGATTGAATAAAGCTCAGTGTTATGAAGGTGGAAAAGACTTTCAATACTTAGATATTAAAGCTATTTTAGGAATTTATTTTAAGAAATTACCAAGTATACAAAAATATCAACATTTTCTTTTTGAAGCAATTAATTTTGGTGTGATCAAGGCTCAGGAAATTGCCAATGAACCTTTTGCTGAATTCAATTTATTGAAAACCAAGAATGCAGATATTTTTGAAGAAATTAGAGTTTTATCTATTTTAGTGTTAACACTACCTCCTTTGGACTACAAAAGGCAAGAATATCTTTATCATAATATTCGCCCATTTGTCAGAGATGAATTTAAAGATATTACTTGCCTAAGATCAACTTATACTGGCAATGAATAAAATATTTAGAATAAAATTACCTCTAATAACTTCATCACTTGTTAATTCATCCCTCACTGTCATTAAGTTTAATAAGTTTAATCTTTTGACAAATATTCCACTTTTAAAACAAAAAAGTATTAAAATAATTTATATATTTAATGTACCCTTACAAAAAGGATATAAGTATATTAAATATATAAAATAAAAAAAGGAACAAGCAAGTAAATCATGAAAAACATCATAAATGAACAACAAAAAGAAAATAAAGAACTATTAAATGAAATAGAAATACTAAAAAAGCAATTAGAAAACAAAGAAAATGATTTTAAACTAAGAATTTAAAATGCTATTGACAATGTTAAGGAAAGCGAAAGACCAGATATTGCTGGCACTTTAATGACTTTAGAATAACATTTTTGACCCAAAGATGAGTGAGTAAAAATTCAAAAAGAAAATGGAGTTGAAAAAGTTATTTTTGGCAACAATTTCACTCTTGAAAACATTGTTAAATGCTTTAGTGAATAAACATTACTTAATTGTGATTCTTATAGTTATATTTATCAAAAAAATGAAAAATTAGAAGAAAAGAATGCTCTTTTAGAAAAAAAGTTGCTGAATTAACTCCTTTTAAAGAACAGGTTGAAAATTTAAAAGAAAATATGTCTAAAACTCTCAATACTTACCTTAAGGAAGAGCAACAAGAAGAAAAAAATGATTGAGATTATTGGCACAAAGAAGATTTAAAAGAGTTAATAAATGAAAATGAAGATAAACCAGTTGAAGTTGCTATGGAAGTTATTGAAAAATGGGAAAAAGATGCTAAAGACTTTACTGAGGCGTTAGATATAGCTGAAGAATGAAAAAATTGACAAAAAGGTCTTTTGAATGATGAAATCAAAGAAAAATCACTAATGCTCCAAAAAGTCTGATAAAATGCTTGAAGAGGAAATAACAAAGAATGCAAAGTTGCAAGAAGAATTAGTCCAAAAATTAGAAATGTTAAGAAAGAATGATCAGAGATTTGAGGATGAAGCAAAAAAAAGAGAAGAATTAAAAACACAACTATATTTGGAAAGAAAACCCTTACCCTCTCTTTCTAAAGAAGTAGAAAGTAAGACTTTAAATAAACAAAGCATTTTCAAGCAATTAAAAACAAAAACAAAAGCTAAGGTTCAGCAGTTGCAGAAATTAATCAAAAGAGAGAAGTTTCACAGTTAAGCAATTGTTGCTAAAATAGAAGTTCTAGTTAAGTAGTTATGAGAGAACTGCTTTACACAATTTTAGATTTAGAAGAATGACACAGCAGTAATTCTACTTGTGTTTTCTGCTCTAGTTTGAAAAAAGCAGTTTGTCAAATCAGAACGTGAAGCAAAGTGACTGGTGAAATGGTTGAAAGTGATAAGGCTTGTGAAAACTGTAAAGAGAAGTTTGAAAATGATAAATTGCCTAATGTGATTGTGAAAGGTTAAAGACTAGATATACTTGTGATTGCAAAGAAGAGAAAAATGAAAAAGAACTTCCTCTTTTATCTCATCAAAATGGAGGAATGGCACTTTTTACGAACAGCAAATAAATGGCTTGCAAGAAAAGGAAAGACAGTTAGAAGAGGAAGTAGATACACACTTAAAAGTCTTAGAAGTGGCTGAAGATTGGCATAAAAGACAGAAATAGGAACTATTAGATCGAATTAAGCAACTAGAAGAAGAAAACAAACAACTAAAAGAATTAACTCTACAAGAATTATTAAAAGAAATCAATGATTTAAAAGCTCAATTAACCCAATTACAACAATAGAATGGTCAATTAACTGCACAAATTGAAATTAAAGAAACTAAGAAATGATCTTGATTGAAAATAAGAAAGTAATTTTAGGTATTTCCCTCTGTATAATTCCAACTATCAAAGAAAGTGATAGTTATTTTCCTTTTAAAGATTTTTGCTTTTTGTTAGGTAATAATGCATCACCATGCTACTTTCTTTTTCCAACATTTATTATTTTTCTTTCTTTATGATAAATTTCATAAGTAATCCTTTCTTTTCTTAGATAAGTTTCAAGTGTCTGAGTATCATTTATTTTGAAAATATAAGGAGCAATTTTTTCACCTTGTTCTTTCTTCAGAATACTTCTAATAGTGCTATAATTCCTAGGTTCCATAGTAGATCTGATGTAAATGAGTTTCATATTAACTATTTTTATATAGGAGTAGTTCTATACATCACTTAAGATAATAAATGAGATATTATAAAACTATTAATTATGATCACATTACTAATGACTAAATTTTGATCCCTGAAATTCTTGGTAATACCAATGTTCACTTTGACTGGTTTTATTGCAACATGCCCCATATAAATTTTAAACAAAATTTGGATTTCTCCCTTTTCTGTTGATCACCTCCTATATATTAAAATTAGTTTTTAATAAAAAAATAAAAAAAATAAAAGGTTATTTAGTAAATTAATAAAATTAATTTCTTTTATTTAATATTTAAAATTAAGTTTATAACAAATTATTCTATTTATAAAAAATTTATTTGCTATAATCAACTAATTTTATATTATAAATTACATATAAAATAAAATAATAATTTTTTAATTATTTATTATAATAATTAATTTATTAAATTTATTAAATATAATATTATGTTATATTTTTTTAAAAAAAATATTATAATTAAAGATATTTTTAAAAGCATATAGTTTATTTTAACATATTAATATTATATATTTTTTTAAATATTTTTAAATTATCTTTTAGATTATAGTAAAAGGTTTGCATTTTAAAAGTTTTAGTTTTAGCTTTAAAAATGATAAAATAAATTTTTAAATCATATATTTAAGTCTTAAATAAGGGATTAATCATTTATTAAAAGAAATTTTATGCTTTAATAATCTTTAAAAATAAAGTTTATTTTAAAAATTTTATTATAGAAAGTTTTATTATAAAAAAAGTTAATTAAATATATAAGTTTATAAAATTAATTGAATTTATTAATATTATATAGTTTTTAATTATTAATTTTATTTTAATAAATTAAAATTAAAGGCTTTGTGTATTACATATTAAAATTTGTTATTAAATAAAATATAAAATATAATGTAATTAATACATTAATAATAAAAATAAGATACAATTTATACTTAAAGAAGTAACAAATAGGATTTGATTTAAAAACTTTTATTTCAAAATACTTAGTAAAAATAAAGAATGAAAGATATGATATGTTTTCATTTTTTAATTGAATTTTAATTTAATAATTTTTTGTGATATTTTTAATAATGATTTTTTTTTTTCAAAACTCTAGTTAAAAAGAGATAATATTAATAATTAAATATTTAAAATTAAATATTATAAAATTAAATTATTTTTTTTATATGAAATAAATGCTGAGAAAAGTGGTCAAATTGTAAAAAAAAAAATTCTTTTTTTTTATAAAAAATAATTAAGGTTATATATAAATCAGATGATAAAATTCAATTTTTGAAATAAATTTTAATACATAGGACCTTTGTCAAAGGTTCAATATTATAAATACTTATTTTAATAATTGAATATTAAATTTTCTTGATTTATTTTATAATTTGTAATTATTTACAAGATTTTACCCTCATCGCTTCAGTATAAAGGTTCTTATCTTCATTAATTTGTTTATCCATCATTATTGGTAATTTTAAACCAACTCTATTAGCCGTTAACTCAATGCGCTTTTCTTCAGAATATCCATGAACTGGATTGTAAGATTTCAAGAGTTCCTAAATAAATAATATAAATAATATATATATATATTTTTTTGATTTAAAAAAATATCCTAAAAAAAAAAATTGAAAAAGATAGTTTCTTACATCGAATTTTCGGTTACTTTTCAAGAAACATAACAAATCCTCTGCGTCTTTCGTTAATTTTTCAACTTCTTCCTTATTTGATAAATTACGATATTGTTGAAATGTGCTTATTGCTTCTTTTCTCCATAATTGATTATTATTCTGATTTGTGAACTTATATAATTGATCACAAACTTGTGTTTAGTGTATTCATTGCTATTTAAAATCGGTAGAAAATTCTTTTATATATAAAAAAGTACCTGGTTATTAATTTCTTTTAATATTTGTCGATAAGTTGATAATATCAATTGTTTGCTTGATGAAATACTCATCTTATAAAAGAAAAGGAGAAAAAAAAATAAACCTTTTATATGATTATCAATGGATCAACAGTGCATATTTTTTTTTTTTATAAAATACACCGATCAATTTTTTTTCTCAATAAAAATGTTATCTTCCTTAGCCTATCGCAATTGCAGAATATTTTTTATTTTCTCAAAATCGAAAAGTATAAGACAAAAACATTCCTTTTCTTTTTTTACAAATCTCACAAAAATAAGTTTTTATTCAACAAACACTCATGGAGGAAATTATCATTTATCAATTTTACCAACATCACGAATAAGGACATGGATACAACTTTCCTCATTCTACATTGTAAAAAGAACAATAGCTAGTTTAGATACTCCAAAAGAGATAGAACAAGCTGAAAGGTGGTTAAAAGGATTTACAAAAGAAAAGATTCCAAGAGGTATTTAATTTATGATCCGACTTGATTTTTATATTAAATGTAGTTTAAATAAGCAATTTGCTTTTTTTAGATTTGATTGTATTGAGCTTTGCACGGAGTAGTGGTCCTGGTGGACAAAACGTGAACAAAGGTAACTAACTATAAGATTAATCATTGAATTTGTGAAGTTACTAATTTTTTTTTTATAACCTGTAAGTCAATACAAAGGTCGATATGAGATTTAATTTAAATAAAGCAACATGGATACCAGAATATGCTAGGAAAAAAATAGCAATTCAAGTGAGTTCAATTCAATAATCTATAGTTAATATCTTCAAATAATAAAATAACCAACTATACATGTAGGAAACAAAGCGACTCAATAAAAAAGGAGAATTGATGATTACTTCGGACAAAACTCGTTCACAAGTTAAAAATGTTGAAGATTGTGTTGACAAACTATATGAGATTATTTTGAAAGCTGCTGAAATACCAAAAGCTCCAGACGAAGAAACTCTGAAAAGGATTGAACAATTGTATGTATAAATGCTGGAGATATAGTCTACAGTCTATAAGTTTTTTTTAAAAATCTTTTTTAATTAATTTAATTATAATGAGCAGAAAGAAAGCTGAAAATAATAGAAGAAAAATGGAAAAACATCATAGATCCGAAAAGAAGTCATCTCGTCGCATTAAAGATTATGATTAGTGAAATTTGAGTTATTGGGATTTAATAATTATTTTGACAATTTTCTTTAACGATTGGCATGTCATCCTTTCGTTAAAGAGATCAATCAATAACATCAATAATAATTTAATTTTTTTTTTACATGGTATATTTATCCAGTTTTATGATTCTATGAAATTTTGTTACGCAATAAATTCTTTACAAATTACGAGATGACAAACCATTTTGCCACAGGGCTCGACATTATAAATAACCGAAAGCGAGAATGTAAATTTGATATCACTACTCAAGAAATTAGACATAAGGCTTCTAAAACATCATGATTAAGTGTGAATGGCGAATGACACGACCTTTTGTATAATTTCTGTTAGGATGAGACGAAAAGAGTTTTATTATGCTTGAAGCACCTACACATTTTTTGTGATCATTTTTAAAATTTAATTTTTAAAATATAAATAAAAACGCGATAATTCGGAGGATTTTTTTCTCGTGTCTGATTACGTGACTTATAATTTCCTTCTCTAATCTATGCTAACAAAGTTTCGCAAGAATACAGGTGCAAATACGCCATTTACACTTTTGTACGTCTGACTATTAATCAATAATGATGTGATGTGGGCAAAAAAAAAAAAAATTTTAATTCCAGAATTATTATTGGCAGACAAAAATGATAATTATTGTATTTTTTTTTTTTTCTTGAAGTACCATACGTTTACTCACACAATTGATAATAAAAGCAAAATGATAATTTTTTATTGAAATTTTTATGTTCCTACTTTCAATGATAAAAAAAACCCTTTGAACCACATTAAATTTGATTACATGTTATCAATGAAAAGAACGTATTTGATAAATTGATTCTAATAAATATATATCGAGATATAACTTACTAATCATAGGCTTAGTATTAATGAAGGACGCACAACGTTAAAAAAAACAAGAATTCGATAAAATTTACTAGTTAAACCAAAATATATCGCAAAAAAAAATATTGAACTAATTTAATAATTAGTAGATTAAAAAATATATTACATATATATATGTGAGAAAAGGGACCAAATTATAAAAAAAAAATTTTTAAAATGTTCCATCTAATTAATTCATTTAGGATTAAATTCTTGAAAATTTGGTCCCTTTCCCATTTGATTTTCATAATTAATATATAAAATATAATAAACTAAATATTTACCCTTGATATAATTTCCTTAACAAAAAAATATGATGAATACTGTAGATTAATAAGATTTATAATCCATCTTTTGGTGCCAAATAATTAACTAAACTTTGTTTCAAATAAAATTCGAGATTTTCTTTAAGTTCATTAGAAAATTCCACGCGATGCTGCTGTTCATTTGGCTCGATTTCATCGAAATAAACATTGATCATTTCACATGTTACTTGATAGATTTTTTTATCATTAGGTTGTTGAAAGTAAAATATAAATGATCGAGTTGAATGAGATGAAATCAAGAAATTATTAATCAAGTGAGAAACCATTTCATAAAAATCTGTCTCTTCACAAATGATATGATAAATATGATCATCATTGCAAGGACTATAAAAGAATGAATGTCTAGCCATACCAACAACACTCTCTTGAGGATATTCCATAGATGGTGTTTGAAAATTTTGAATCATCTGAACAGATTGACTTGGAGTCATCGGTTGAATATACGCATAATCGTTACTATTTTGTTCATGCTCGCTATTTAATGGTATAAATGCCACGCGAGAAATAATCTCATCATTAGAAGTCGAAGGATTTTGCATGGTATTCGCACTTGTAACGTTATCTCCTTGAGAATTATGTGAAATAATCGTGAAAGAACGATCAAAGTTAGGTTCACTAGGATTTTGCATTTGGAAAGTTACTTTACGGGTTTTGTAGAAGGGATGATAATAAAGAGATTTTATATGATCAATTCAAATTAACAAAAAATTTGTATTCAACCGAGTTTTTTGAAATAATCCTTTTTAAATGTAATTCTAACCCCAAGTCATAACTGAGTAGTCCAAAAAAAATATTTCTTTTTTGAACCAATCTCCATTATCATATTTATTTATTTATTTTCAATCCGATTGATAATTTTTTTTGGTGGTTTTACTCGGCAACGACTCAGTGAAATATATATAAATTGAGCTAAATTACACGGAGTTGAAATGTATACGCCATGACATGATCGACGTTTGTGTACTGTTTTTCGTTTAAATTTGAAAAGTATACATATGTTTACAAAGGCCTCTGCCCGACCGTTGACTGACCATTAACCGATCCCTAATCATTTTCGATTGGTCCACAAAATCATCCTCTACTTAATTTAGTCACATTAGAAAAATCATATCTGAACTCTTTTGTTCATCCATGCTTGCAAGGCCCACCTTCACTCCCAATTGCAGTACTCGTAGAATTCAATGATTACACCGGTCCTGTAATTATTTCGACCGAAGGTAAAAAGGTTGTCCCTATTCGACCAATTCGACGCTCCTGGGAAACAAATATAGGAGCTTGCTCTATTAAATAATAATAATAATAATAAATTATACCGCACTTTTAAAAAAAAAAAAAAAAGATAATAATAATAATAATAAATTACATCCATATATTACTCAATTGTGAAAACGTCATTCGCATAAATAAAAGTATCTTAATCCATTATATGAAGTTCACAATTGTTTCAAGAGATATAATCTCTCTTAGAGCATGTAAAACATTTTTAAATGTAATCTGCTTTGAACTATCACTAAAATGAAAAACTTCAAATGATTCATCACACCCAAAATTAATTGGAAAAAACATTTGGTTCAATATAACTTCAGATTAAAAATGATTACTTCCCCAGGTGATTTTTTTACTTTTAAAAAAAAAATTGTTACTCTACATAGAGAAATTCAAAAACTAATTCTTAGAATGTTACACAAAGATGAGTGAATGAACCTACATTTAAACAAGAAGAAGTAATTTGTAATAGCGTAATCAACAACATTAAGTTTTAATTATATAGTAATGACCTCTCTGCAAAGTCACACATATACTGTACATCATAATACAATAATAAAATAAGTAATAAAGCATAGAAACTTAGTTTGAAAGTTTGTGTAGCGAAAAACACAAATAAATAAAATAACCCGTTATTTTTGTTTATAATTATCTATTAGCCACAAGATTATTAATATTCCATAATGAAAGTCGGAAATCTCTTTCGAATAGTATCTTTACTAAGTCTCATTAAAAAAAAAAAATTTTTTTTTTCGTTAAAAATGTATTACCTATTTTTGGAAATGATCAGCGAATTAAGATCTTGTGCCGGTGATATTTTGGTGGTTAAGCTCAAAAATTTAATGCAGAATATCATATCGTTATACAAATAAAGATTGGCGTGAAAAAAAAATTCTTTAATATCATTGAGATGTTTACATATGAATTTCTAGTGTTGGAAATAACATTGTTATTTACTTTCATTCAAATAATCATGAACTTTTGACAAGACGCAGATTCATATGAAATTAAAAAAATTTTTATAATAAGTTTATTTAAAGTATTCAATTATAGTTAATTTATTTTAATTTTCGCAATTATTTAAATTATGAAGAAATCGAAAAAAGAATCTATCAAATAATCGGGGAAGGGGGATTTAAAAGTAATTCCACCAAACTCGAATTTTATGATCAAATACGAAACACTTTGGATATTAAATAAATGGATCATAAGAACCTAAGGAAATCTAGTATCGCCAGACCTCATAATGAGGAACTCTAACTACCTAGCTTCTGGCCCTAAACACACTCATCTATGATGGAAGGTACTGTCGCAACCAGGCTGACCGACCAACCATAAACAAATGTATTTAGGAATTTTCTTCTCGAGCGGGCCACTCATTAGCACTAACCAGAACTCTAGGTCAGATTTCCCGGATAAACACTTTGTTTAAGTACACCAATAAGGGAATAGACAGACTGGGAGCCCATTGCCAGCAGATACGGCCCTGTATATACTAGGTATCCTCACCACTTTCTATTTAAATCCAAGTGTACATATAAGATCAAAAAACTCAAGTTGAAAACGAAGGGAAGTAATAAGGACCTTAGCAAATCAACGAACTTGTCGTATTAAGGAAAGCGAATAATAGTTAGAAATCACCATAATAACTTAAATTACATGAAAAGGAAAGGAAAACATACTTACTTTCTTCAACTTTATTCTTAACTTGTCTGCATGATTAATTGTTTATTTAATCGACTCGGAAACCACTATATATTATTTCAAAATATAGCAAGATAAGTTGAAGAGAAATTTTTTCAAAAAACAAACAAAAAAAAATAATTACCTGTGTGCACAATTTGCACAATAATTATATTTTTAACCGCATCTTAAATTTGAGAAAAACGGAAGGGATACTACTATATCAGAAAAAAAAACATTGGTCAATTATTACATCAAAGGGTTCACCTCCCATTCACAACCCATCCTCCATCCACACTTTACATCGCAACGAGCATACTAACTGGACTGGTAGTACTTGAATATCATCACACAGTAGGGTGAAAGCGCGCATTAAACAGAAAATATCACTACAGAATAGAAAAGTTGGGTACATACAACGTAAAAAGAATAAAAAAAGGAACACAAAACTAAAGTCGTAGTTAAAAGTTACAAACATCCTAAGGTTTAGTCGAAAATAAGGAAAATAACGAGATATCACTGCATATTTCAATGAAAAGAGTGTAAAAGCGTAAAAAGAAACGACAAAAAAAAGAAAAAAATAATAAAAAAAGTTACAAAATTTCGTTTCACATTTTTTTTTTTCTTGAAAGTGGATTCTTGGAAGTTAAAAAGAACGTATTTATATATTTAGGCTTGCTCAAAGAATTTTTTTTTTAAAAAAAAGACCCTCTTTTTTCGTGGGAAAAAATTAGTCAATTAATACACGTGTTCATTTTTTTTATTGATGTCGCTTGTGGTGAGTTACTAATTTTGCGAAAGTTGAGCATGTCAATTATCAAAACCTATTATTATTATGTCATTCGATGAATATTAACCGTTTTAATCATTTTGGACATGCGTACTTCCCAAAACGAGCAATAACGCATATTTAACCATTTATGCTTTGAGGATTCATTAATTGAAATATAATTTAACTCTATAAATTTGGCCAGTGTTTGTAATTATAATTTTCGGCCCGAGTTAAATTAACATTTTTCCTTGCTAATTGACGTAAATGCAAGGACATTTAAGTTATAAAATTTATATTTCAAAGGGGGCTCAAATTTTGACGCGACTGTCAAATACAGTATTTTATAATATTTTTTTTATGAATTTAAAAATATAAATACATCTATTAAAAAAAGACATTAACATCATAATGTATTCTTTAAAACAACAATTAATTTATATACTCAGACCATTTATAATAAGTTTTATTTAAATATTTACCGTAAAAAAATAATTTTTTGATTGTTTAATAATAAGTTAATAATGAATCAAGATGATCACATGATCTTGACTAGAGGCCCCAAAAATCCTTAACCGGTTAATAACCGGTTAAAAATTTCTTTACCCGGTTAATTAACCGGTTAAATTTAACTCAGGCCGGCACTATAAATTTGGGCAAAACTAACAAATTTTGTAATTTTTGTAATTGCAAAAAAATTTTAATTCTGCCCGAAAATTAAATTTCGGCCAGAGTTAACATTAGTTATTTTAACCGGTTAAAAAAAATCATTAACCGATTAACAAGATAAACGTCTTAACCGGTTAATTAACCGGTTAAAAATTAACCGGTTCCAACCTCTAATCTTGACTTCAAGAAGATTTATAAAGTTGCATCCGCGTTTCATTTTTTACTAAAAATCTTGAGAAAGATAATTTTTTATGCTATAAATCAATTTTCTTCCACATGAGCTAACTTTGCCGGATATTTTTAGTAATACCATCAGATTTATAGTATACTTCTGCATCGAAGTTTTATATATTATGTATAACGCATATTTTAATATACGTTTGAGCGTAGTTCTTTAAGATAAAATTAACGATAAACGGTATGTTTCAAATTAGGTTTTAGGATTTTATATTCAAGACCAACGGGATTTGAACTATCGAAATCTTAGAAAATGTCAAGTAAAATTTGTGATTTTATTTTGTCGGTTTAATATCTTGTAGAGATTTCTTGTCAGTGAATTAACTCATAGATTTCGTAATGGAATTTTTTAATTAAATTTTTTTTACGAAGAAAAAAATAATTACTTTTAAAAAACAATTTTTGCATAACACTTTAAAACCTTCTTTTTCTTTTAAAGAATTCAGTAAAATGAATCGAATTTAAAAAATCTCTCGATGGTATAATTTATAAAATTAATAGCTCAAGTTGCAGATTTTGTTCTCCCGGAAGAATGTATTAAAAATTCAGTAAGGTTAAGTTTTTTTTTTTAAAAAAAAAATTTCATTTAATAATTCGTTTCTTTTTACTAAAAATTCTTAAATCCAATATATTGTAAGTCATCAATTGAAGACCACTGCCAACAAAGTTGTAGATACTCGTTGAATTTGAAGATGTAAATTTTAGCTCTTAATTTTTTGATTTATTTTAGATCTATAATTGTCCTACCGTTTCTTTACATGATCGGATAAAGTATTTTCTTATAACCACTCTTTTTAACAAAGATAATATATAAAGTCCAAGGTAATCCACCGTAGATGACAAGGAACAAAATATCATTATTCATATAAAGATTAGATTATGGATAATCTTATTTTTCTTTTCGTAAGATCTTGTTTAATATGAATAAATTTATTTTTTTTTAGTTTCATTAATACAACCGAAATTTAGAAAATGTATTAACAAATCATGTTAACTTCAATAATAAAAGAAAATAAAATAAAAAGAACAATTCTTAGTTCAATGAATTTGCTTGTCATTGAAAATTCGAAAAGTTTGACAGGGGAAAAAGTCAAAAAAGTTTATAAAATTATTATAATTTAAAATTAAATTTATTGTCGAACATTTGCTGGGTTGACTTTTTAAACGTATATAAACATTTTAAATTCAAAATTCGCCGCATTACATAGTTTACATAAGGCAAGGTGAGAAAGGAGGGGGAACTTAAAAAGAATCGATAGAAGAGAGAAAAGCGTGAGTAAAGGTTATTTTGTAATTACATATACCCAAAAAGGCGCAGCAATGTCTACGAATCGTTTCATTTCATTCGTCCAGTAACATCAAAAAACAAACATCACAGATCAATTTTAATTCTGACAATATGAGAATGGCCGAGTAAGATGAACTAAGAATTACCTTTGATTTTTTTTTAAAAAAAACTCAACTCGATCGGTACATTACAAAATACGAATTGTGCATATCGTGCATATCGTTTTAATCGTTTTAACAAGTAAAAAATTGAGAAGTTAACGTTAAAGAATTAATCAATTTATAAAATTTAGTAAGATATATAGATAAAATTAAGGAATTTTTTTTAAAAAATTTAAGATTTATTTAATAAATACAAAATAAAGATAAATAACCTAGTGTAAACTCTCTTTAAACCAAACCAATTAATATATGAGAAGGAAATGTGATGAATATTATTTATCTCAAATTTATACTAAATTATTAGAGTTATTATCTCGAATATGATTTCCACCATCATTTTGGGAGGAAATTATCTGATTATTATTATCTTGTTGAGGCATAGAAAATTGCGAAGCATTACCATTTTCAACAAAGCTATCTTGCCCAATATTAATATATAATTGCCCAAAACTATCCTTTGGTGCCAAATAAATAACCAGAAATTGTTTCAAGTAATATTCAAGATTTTCTTTATGTCTATCAGAAAATTCCATATCGTTTGGTTTAATTTCATTGCTATAAATATTGATCTTTTCACATACAACTTGATAGATTCTTTTGTCATTAGGTTGTTGAAAGTAGAATAAAAATGAATTATTTGAATTAGATGAATTCAAATAATTATTTATTAATTGAGAAATAGTTTCTTCAAAGGTTGTCTCTTCACAGTTGATTTGATAAATATGATCATCATTGCAAGGCCTATAAAAGAATGAATGTCTAACCATATTAAAGTTCTCTTGAATATAATTGGTTGAATAACTAGGAGATTCCTGAAAAATTTGAACAGCATTACTTAAAGTCATCGGTTGCATAATACTATTTTGTTGATGCTCGCTATTAATAACAAAATTAGGTTCAGATGTCAAGTGAGAAAAAATATCATTATGGTTTGAAGTATTTTGTATAGCATTGACACTTGTAGCAATATGATCGTTTTGTGAAACAATCGTAAAGTTAGTCTGACAATTGCTTTCCATTTACAGTTGATTTAGATCCGAATGTTAAAATATTTATGCGTTTGTAAGAATCTATTGTTCAAAAATATTTAAAGAATATATCTATAACCGACGTGGATAGTTAACGCGTGAAATAGTTTTAATACGAAACAATAATTTGAGAATCAAATTAAATATATGTAAGTTTAAATTTATACAGAAGAAACAAGTTTATTTGTATTGCTTATAGTGAAAATTTTATGAATATTTTTGAATAAGAAAAGGAAAAAAAGGATGTTATATTTGTGAGAAAAAAAAAACTTTAGAGAAATAAAAAATAATATTTTAATACCAAAGCAAAGCTTTTTTGTAATTTTTTTTTCCTTCTACAATTTACAATTTATATAAAAAAAAAGAATTTTTTTTTATTTATTTTATTACTATAAAGATATTCATGTTTACTTTAACTATACCTCACATCCTTTTCCCACAGGATAAAAAAAAAGAATAATTTTTTTTTTATTTATTTTATTACTATAAAGATACCTTTTTCCACACATCCCCCACTGGTATTATCGAAAAAAAATTATATTGTACAACATCACCACTTTGTTGTCATACTCAAACGGTGTGAGGCCCATCAGTGGCGTAATTTGTCTCACAACAGATCCACAATCTAAAGTTTTATGACATGATTAAACATTAGAAGGTGACAAATACCTTTTATGATGTACAATTATTCTGTATAACCTACAATGCTAATAACGGGTGGTTATTGGAAATGATGGTAAAATGCGGAATTTGTTTGTAAACAAGACAAAGGTTGTCTCTTCACAGTTGATTTGATAAATATGATCATCATTGCAAGGTCTATAAAAGAATGAATGTCTAACCATATTATAGTTCTCTTGAATATAATTGGTTGAACAACTAGGGGACGCCTGAAAATTTTGAACAGCATTACTTAAAGTCATCGGTTGCATAATACTATTTTGTTGATGCTCGCTATTAATAACAACATTAGGTTCAGACGTTACGTGAGAAAAAAATATCATTATGAGTTGTAGTATTTTGTATAGCATTGACACTTGGACGTTATCGACATGAGGGATGCGTGAAGTGATCGTAAAGTTAGATTCGCTATTACTTTGCATTTCGGCTGATTATATTCCAAATGTCTATAAAAGTTATAAAAGTTATCGAATACGACACGAAAAATTCGAGTGTGATAATTCAATTGAATTAAATATATATAAAATAGAAAAATCAATTAATCGATTGAGTTATTTGCTATGCTTGGAGTGAGAAATTTATGAATTTAAAATGAGATAACTTTCTTTTTTAAGGATTCATGTATGATAACATTTTAAAATAACCGGTTGATGAAAAAAATGCTTTTAGAGAAATAGAGAAATAAGAATATTAATCTGTCAAAAAAAAAAACTTTTTTAATGAAAATTCGATACAGAATAAATACCAATTTATTTAACTTTTTGTTTGTATGTATTTTGTTTGGCGTACGAGAACGTTTTTAGTCTGATGCATAAATCATTTATTGATTTTCATTTTCGATCGATTCTTATCTTGAATATTTATTAATCACACGCATATCTTATATATCTTATCAACAAATATTTCAAAACTTATTAGCTCATTCAATTTTGAATGTAATGCATTTATCAAAATCCTAATCCCCGATCGGTGTTACAAGTCATATATTATCGAAAGAATTAAAATTTGTGTCAACAACAAAGAAAACAAACACTTCGAGACTGCATGTTAATCAAAAGCAACAATTCATATAATTTTTTTATATTATTGTTACCCAATAAGTTGCTGCGGCACTGACGAATATGTTGAAACTGTCACTTCGGACTTTTCTGACAATTCGGACCTTATTGACGGATAGAAACGAAAATCATTCGGTCATTTCTGACATTAGGGATCAATTAATTTGCTTATCCGTCCATCACAATTAAGTGATATTTTAAGGGAATTCCGTAATAAAGTCATGCTTCGTTTTGCTTTGATTTTTTGATAGGATTGAATTAGATAGACCCTCCCTATTACAGAGTGGCGGTAATAGTTGAATTTATTATATTTTGTTAAATAATTTTATTTCCTTTCCATCCTTTGTAAATCGTTCTGATTTTTAACATCCAATTGTTTAATAATAAATTATTTTTAATTACCTCCCTTACGAAATTAGGATCACATACAGTATGTTTTACACAAATATTTTATTAAATTAATTGTGCATTTGTGGAATAATGATTAATCCATTGAAAAAAAATATCCAATAGTTTTATATAAATAGAAGTATAATATATGGGTTTTAAATTACTTTACATTTTTGAAAGTATATTAAAGACCCAATAAAGACAAAGAGGATAAAAAAATTTTTAATATTCAGACTTAAGGGTTTATAAATTTCGTTTATAGTTTCAATACCTTTAAATAAATTTTCTATTTTAATAAAAATGGTAAAAGAAAAAAAAACAGATATAAGAACTGGATAAAAGTATAAATTACAACAATATTGCTTTCTTTAAAAGATTGTGATTTTAACGAAAAATCAATAATATTTTTATAATTTAAGTTAGAAAATCATGCTAAAAAAAGAAGTGAGGTTTTTATATCATGATTATCTGAACGTTTCTATAATCTTTTATTACAATGCAAGCATTTTTGACAAAAAGCAAATATCTAAAAAAAATGTATTTTTTTTTTGGACTTGACATTATAAAAAAGATATTTTTGGGGTGACCTAAAGTTGATTCAAAAGTTTTGCAATTATATAACCAGCGGAATACATACGTGTCTTTCTTTAACATCGTAAAGAGAACAATATTTTCAAAATATTTAAATCCTAAAGTTTTCTTTGTAAGAAATAAACTTAATTGACATACAGTGGCGATCATAAATAATGCAACAAAAAAATAAAATTCTTTAAATTTAAATATTTCTTTCAATTCTAGAG
>CAMKVN010001061.1:0-21079 GCA_946474995.1 Funneliformis geosporum | reverse complement strand
AATTTCGAATACAAAGTTCACAATATGATATCGCTAAACATTCTTGTTGGCAGTTCTCACAAATTCTTTTCTTTCCTCGATTTTCTGAAACTTTACGATATTCATAATTTCTTTTTAATTTTCTAAATACCTCCGATTTTTCATCATCTGTAAGAGATTTATCAGCTATAATTGTTTGTTGGCTCAATTCAAACTCTTTGTCTATGTCAGCGTTACATATTAATGTAAGTACTTTATCATATAATTTATTAACTAATCCTCTACGAATAAATGTCATAGTGACAATGGAATTGGAAGATAAAAAAATTTTCTAAATTAAATGCATAATCATTAGCATAAAGTTACACAAGGTTTATTGAAGATCTGTATACATTTGAAAATGAATATTCCAATTAAAATTCTAAACTTTGAAATAGAATGCAGGAACAAAAGTTATGTTTCACGTGTTAGTGACATTTTGCCCGAATTAGTAAGTGTTTTAAGATTAACATAATGCAGTCCGTTGTAAACCGAAATTAAAAGATTATACTTCATTCGAATAACTTTAACTAAGGGATTTATTCAATGCAGCGACGAAATATATGCGTCATATTACTTTTTTTTAAATATTTGTTCATTTTGACTAGTATTATTGATATCATTAGAATCAAATCTTGAAAAATCTCTTCTATGTCATGTATCATCATCCAAATTGGCCTTAGCAAAGATATCTTGGTTTTAAAAATTTTTTACATTCTTTCTTCTTTTAGGTTTCAGCTAATATATGTAAAATTCAAATTTCATGATAAAAATGCTCGTACATTTTGTTTTTGTATTAAGAATAATTTAACAAAATTAAAAAATAAATAAATAAATAAAAATATTTCTTAAAACAGAAAATTAAAGATTTAAAAATAAAAAAATAAAAATATTTTACTTTTTTTTAAGTATATAGCAAAAATATAAATAAAAATTAATTAAAGAAAAAACTCCGTATCAGATCCTCAATCGAAAAGTAAAAAGAATAAAAAGTATGATTTATAATGTTAATAAACAAAAATTAATAAATAATAAAATGCAGGCAAATAAATATTATATAGATTAGATTAATAAATAAATAAAAAAATAATTAAAAATAATAAAATTAATTTAAAAAATGTATAAAGAGTACCTAAAAAGAAAAAGTGAAAACAAAGAAAATAATTAGAAGACCTAATTAAAAAAACAATAAATATAATATACTGAATTTATTTGCTAAAATAATAATAATAATAAATAAGAAATCGTGAAAAAAAATGTAAATTGAAAGAATACAAATATTTAAAATAAATGTATGCAACTCGTTTACCTTTTAATAACAAATTATTCATATATAACAAAGAATTTTTTTTTTATTTGTATATTAATCTATTTTTATAAATAATTTGGGCGTCGAAGTGCCCGAAAACTGCAAATTCTTAAATGATTTCAAATTTTTAGAAAAAAATGGATAATAATATAAAAGACAAAATCCTTCCTACCATAATACCAAAAAAAAAAAATTCTTTAAAAAATTTCCAAAAAAATTGTTTCCGTAGCAATGTCTCCGGCTAGCAAATCCGAAAATGGTATAAGTATGACAAACGGTAATGTGAACTCATGACCGATTTAAATAACGTAATTTATGTCATCTATTACTATATTTGGCTTGCACTGCGTAAAACTCCGAACATTCGAAACTCAATGAAACAATTCTCATTGTTTAAAAAAAAAATTATTATAAATAAAAATCTTATCTCCTTTTACCTCATATTCCGACTTATTAAAGTGAAATTATTTATTTTTATTTAAAAAAGATATTCTGGACTCTTTTTTTATAAAAGAAAATAAAATTCTTTAAAATATTTAGGCAATCAAGCGAACTTTTTTTTTAGCACGTTTATCATAATGCAATTAATGCAAGTCCCCAAAGAAATTCATTTATCGATTATAGAATCAATCCTAGAATCTGTCGATTCTGTTAATATATTAAAACCACTTGCATTCACGTGTCGCCACTTCGCATACCTTTGTCTCTATGAAATTTGGAAGACAAGAAGATTGATAGAGAATAATTCATTGAAAACTTTCCGTAACACTGTATCAAAAAATCCATTAATGCCTTATGGAGATTTCATATTAAAAATACAAGTAGATGAATTAGATAAAGAACCACCGATTTACATTGATGATAAATTAATTAAATTTTTTGCTGAAAATTGCAATAATCTTAAAGAATTAATGTTAAGATTTTCTCAGAAGAAAAGAAAAAATAAAGCGTATTTACTTCCTTTGGAGTTGCTTGGGGATCGAATAAATAATTTGTCAATAGTAAATTATGAGAATTGGGATAAAAATTATGACGATGATGATGAACAAGAACAACTGATGGAGATGTCATCGCTGGTTACTATAGGAAAACAAGTTTTGAATAATGTATATAATTATTATAATAATACAAAAATATCTTCTACCTGTAAGGATTCAGATAACTTGCAAGAGGGATCAAAAGGAGGTTCAAACGATAGCAACAGAAATGATGAAGCGGAGTACCACGATGCGTTAAGTGAGATTGTTAAGTTAGGAGTCGTTAACAGTGTTCGATTATATGATCCAAAAATGTCTGAACGTGTGTGGGAAAGGTATTAAATATTTATAACTTGTAAAAAAAATTATTGTCAAATATACTAAATAAAATATTTTTTCCCCATTTACACTTTTTCTGTCGCTACCGTAATAGTTTTACGAGCAATGCGAAAAATTCCTTGCAATCGATTAGAATAACATTGAACCAAACAAGATTAACAACAGATCCATCAACGATTGTTATGTTATTTGGAAAATATTGTAAGAATTTAAGAATATTTGATATCGATACATTTCAACAAGCCATCTCCAAAGATTCCATAATGATATTACTGGAAAATTGTAAAAAATTAGAATATTTAGATATAACAGCATCAAGTGAAACGGTTCCATTTTTATATAAATCTAAATCAATCAAATCAATATATCTATCACATATAGTCAATGGGAATGATTTAAATCAAATTAATGAATGTATGGAGAACTTAAAAAAATTATCATTTTTAAAAATTAATGGTAAAAATAATTTATTATTTTTGAAGAATTTTCCAAATTTAGAATACTTGTCGATCGGGGATTTTAGTGAAATGAATGACGAAGGATTTTTAAATGTTTCAAAGTTAAATTTAACCGAATTAATTTTAGTTAGAACTCCAAATATATCGGATGAAGCATTACTCATGTTTGGGTCAATGAACTCATTAGTCGAGTTTAAAATTAGAGCTCGTTTACCCAATGTGACGCAAAAAGGTTGGATTAATTTAGTTAGAAGGCCGATCGGTTGCCCTTCTTGGCGTGTAATTACAATCGATGATGGTAGACAAATTAATCCTGAATTTTTCGAAACGTTAGAACAAGATCATTCTGATTTAGAATTTTTGAGAATAAGGGGTTTTAAATATGATAATCTATTAAATGATGATTCTTTTGATAAATCCAAATTTAAGGAAGCTTGGTGGTATTATAAAAATACTTCTTATACCCCTGTTGTTTATTGGCCTATTAGATACAAGAAGGAAAAGTATCCAGATGTTTATTCTACATTTAAGCAAGATGATTCTTATGAGCGAGTTTACTAGATATGAGAAGATTTAATTTTATTATTATATTTTTTATTTATTTATTTTTCCATGATAATTAAAATTACTTGTGCATGTCAATAATTTTCTGCGATTACTAAAAGTATAATGTTGTTATTAATTACATCGATTTATTTATAAATCTAAATCTATATTATTCAAAATCACCGGCAACAGTTCAAACTCCTAGTCTTTTTCATTTCACTTTTTTTTCAATCATCAACTTTTTCCCAGTAATCATTGGCATTATATTTAAATTATATTTTTTTTTTTTTTTTTTTTTTGCAATATCAGTCGCCAAATTTAAATAAATCGTATAAATCGTTTTTTTTATGACCGCATGCTCTAAATGTCCGATGAAAATAAAAAAAAATCTACTTAAAGCAAAACATATTCTTTGAAAAATACAGTATCATTTATTTAAATCTGTCATTTACGGAATACGAGGTTTACTATTATTTCGGATATTTATTTATACTTCTGGTATTAAATTTCGTCATACGCTCAATATAATTTTGAGTTCCTTTCATGATTACAAAGAAAATTCCTCTTATCGGATACCAGTAATTGAAATAAACTGCGACATTTTTGGCAGTTTCTATTAATTATTGCTTCAATACCTTTCTTAGAAGATTTACAATGCTCTAACGTTATTGGTAACTTATACCGTGATTACGGATTTCAATGATCATGCAACCTATGATGAACGTGCGATGATTGTTGATTTAAGTGGCAAAATTTATAGGTTAGAAAAATAATTTTGAATTTAATTTTTATAAAGAATAATTTTACTTATCTTTTATTTTGTTTATTATTATTATAGTAACGCTTCCCTAAGGCATGCCTTTTTTTGATGTTACTAATAAGTGGTTGCCTAACTTCGCCAAAATCGTTTATAATGTTAATCGTGACAAGTGGTTTCTCCGACTAGGGAGTATAACAAATACTACTTATATTTTCTGGCAGCAATTCATAATGTAACTTACTATGGTTCATACAGTATATTCTAATTTTATTATGAAAAGTGGCTTAGTTGTTTTTATTTTTAACAGAACTGATGATGGAGAAATTCAACTGCTAGCAGAAGATGTCATAATGTTTACAGATAATTATACATCTGCCTTACTTAAACCTGTCGCAATGATGGACGGAGGATACGCGCTTATTTTTTCTAAAATTATGGATTCAATTGCTACTCCCAACGATCCTTTTCCTACTCGGGGAGAAGTATACGCCAAATTGTTACCATATGGACAAACAACTGATCGTCAATTAGTCATCCTTTATCAAACTCCAATTCAGGGATTAGAATTTATTGGACTTGATTGCAGTATTGCTTATTTAGAAGTTGGGCATACTTGTATATTAAACGTTAAATATGCAATGGCAAATTTTATGTTGAAATTGATTTTCTTTCATCAGGAACTGTATATAAGATTCAATCATTAAATATTACTACTCCAACTATTCCAGGAATTGATAGTTATATCTTTAGGTTATTACCATATGGGGGTTATTTGATATATAGGAACATTGATAAAGTTATTTATGGTTACATTCTTTATGGAAGTGAGACTTATGATTGGGGTTTGGAAAATCCTATCAATGGAAGTATTTTGTATGCAAATACAATCTTACCAAATAACACTTTTGTATTTGTTGATCCTGAGGGTACTCAAAATTGGACTCTTACCACAAATGACTTGTATAGATATGGCGGGGAACGAGGTAAAGTTTCATCGAAAATTAAAAATTAAATGATTATTTTGAGATTTAACATTACTTAATTATATTAAATAGATCATTGATATAAGAATTTATTTATAAACACTACAGTTCCGAAAATTAACGATATGATTGCATATGACACACCTTTTTTAAAAATTAATTATCACGATCCTATTGATTTATCAAATCGTAATATTATAATATTTCAAAATAATCACAATATTATACGTCAAAACATTTCTGGAAGCAATTACGATTATGTAAAAATTGACGAAGATGGAACTACCGTTATTGTTTAAATAATTGAAAGTACATTCAATCGACCTGGTGAAAAATATTATGTTTTGATTGAAAATGGTTCTGTAAAAAGTCGGCTTTACCAAGAACCTTAGACAACAATATTTGGTCATTTACAACACGTAAGTGATTTATATATTATCAGATTTTAGAAATCTATACATTTAATTTTTTTCAATCAGATATGGTAGATGAAAATAATTCAAGTAGAATTGCAGGAAGAGTTCGACTCAGGAAGGAACTAAGTGTTTTTACACAAAATTAAGGCGGGAATTTGCTGATGTAATTCCCATTAGCATGGAACGTGTAACTACTAATGGAAAGTTTGAAACCGATCCTTCAGTTTCTCCAAAACAATTCATTTTATCTGTTGATATAGAAGAGGATGAATCCATAAAAGAAAGTGATGCTGTTTTCGCCGCTAAAGATCTAGATACTTTGATCAAACATAAACCTATCACCCTTATTGCAGTTGGTGAATCTTCAAAATATGTGGATCAAGTATATGGATACAATCCTTCCCGTAAGAATTAATTCTTAAAATTACAAGAAAAGTAAAATAAATTTTATTTAAAATTAACCATTTGAACTTGTATTATTGCCAGTTTGTTAAAAAATTATGGAATGTTTATAATTGTAATATTTGCAGCCGTATGCGTATTGCTCTCCTTTTTCTATTTAGCAAGGTGTAAAAATAAGGAGGTAATATCATGAACTTTTACAATAATTAACAAAAACGAGCAGCTAACATGATCAATATTGTATGTATATTATTATTAGGCAAAAAATTTTGCAATTTTTCAACTTGGTCTGATAATTGCTGATATAGTTTTAGATATTCTTTTTGTTATTACAAAAGCAAGAAATTCTGATGGAATATTTATTCCAAGGTGATAAATTGAATTTATTTAATTTATTTATAATTCAAAATTTCAAAAATATTTATTTATTTTTTTTTTTTACTTCAAGTGTTATTTTTGTGGCTATTCCATTTATTGTAGGCTTGGGATTGGCATTTAAAATTATAAAAGAAGAGGATTTTAATAATAAAGAATTTTCAGGATGGTTAAGAAATAATACAAAAATTATAGCAATATTCACCGTATTAGCGGGAGCTGATATTGAAGCAATAACCATACTTGAATCAAAGTAAAAATTTTAAATTTTGATTTTTTTAAGCTAAATTTTCTAAAGCAGCATTAAGTAAGATATTTTGGGGAGCTTTCATTAATATATTTTTAGAAGAAATTCCTCAGTTAACCATTCAAGTAAGTAATAACTTTTCATCATTGTTTTTTTTTTAATTTTGATTAAATCAATTATAAATTATTTTCGAAAAAAATGTAATAGGTTTTGTATTTAAAGAGCGCGGTGTATTATGATATTGTACCAATATTGACGTTCTTATCATCATGTCTAAACATAATAATTAATATTATTGGAAGAATGTATAAATTTAAAGATCATAAGAGTGATGATTCTGTTAATTATCGTAACTTGGTCAAAAATAATGGATCAAAAGATGAACCTATTCTTGAAAATTCTCCATCAATAGTTTCATTTTCGGAAGAAAAATAGGAAAATGTCAATAAAGTCGAATAGGAATATTTATTAGTTTCATAAACTAATACTTTGATCTAATAATAAATTCCAATTAGATAAATCATTAAAACATTTAAATATCCTGAATTAAATAATTTCGTGGAAAAGCATTTATATTAAAATTGTTTTTAAAGACTTTGATGATGTAATAAGGATTATTTTATATATATATATATATTAAGATTCATAATGTGTGTATTTGTTATGTTTTATATTCAAATTTAATTATATTTTTCAGCATATGGGAGCTGATCTATTAAAGGTGGGTTACGAGACATAGTAAATCATATGATTCGTACCTCAATTTTAATAGATCAGCTCCCATATGATCAAAATTTTACGTGATGCAACCACTTTAGCACGATATTTACCACCCGCTTGTTTTATATTAATATATTATAGTATGCGGATATTATGTTGATTTTAAACTTAACATTATATTTTTATTTATTTTGCTCATGTAATAATATTACGGCATATCAAATATATAAGCGCGGCCATGAATCATGACCAACAATTAGTTCATGTGCCACCAAGGCATAAAACCGTTCCTAAAAATGTTATTTTATTCAATACAGAATTATCGCTCGATACTTTATGCTAGCAACAAAGTTTCAATTATATTACACGCTCCTCCTTCTTATGAATTTTATTTTTGTATTTTTTGACAAACAAAATATAAAAGTAATGCTTCATTGTCGAACATAATATACTTGAAACGTTCCATAAGGAAATTACGACCTGCAGGCACGTAAACAACTTTTTGAGTTCAAGCGTTATGACCAATGTTAATAGCACAATTATTAAGACCGCGCAAATATAAATAATATATGCGAAAGCATGTATGTTGATATGTCATGATTTGCATGAAACCACAGAGGGGAAAAAATTTATTATTATTAAAAATGATTTGAGGTAATTAATATTGCAAATGCTTTGTAATTCTACTCAAAAAGATGCCTTTTCAATTTATTAGACTTAAATCGTCAATTTCAATTAATATAACATCAATACCATTTTAATTTACGAATTTCTTTTTGTAATGAACCTATTTTATTTACTTATATCATCATTGCGCGTTTACCAAATTTAAATAAATTTCTTTTCTATGCTTTTTGAATTGTAATAAATATTTTTTATATTAATTTTCGTTCCCCAATAATTCTATTGTCATCCTCGGGTTTCAATTTGCAGGAATAGCAGTATTGTTTCAATCAGCATAACTATGGGTAAAAAATATAATTGAATTTCTTCTGCAACAAAAATGCCCTTTTCAAGTTTTCATATAGTAGGTCTATTCCTATAATATTTATATCAATACTCTGAAATTCTATACAGTAGCTAATTCAATTTCTATCGATTCTATTACAAACACAATATTCAAGATATTGCTCAAGAAAAAGCTTCCTATTATCGTGAAAAGCAAAAGTAAAAAATACTAAAATATCTACTAAAAGCTGGACTATGAAATTTGAAGTATTTCATAATAATTCTGGCTATTTTATTCTTTTGACTGAACTAATAACATATCGCAGCTTCAAAATAATTTGTAGAATTTATAAGGCAACATCGGTTAAGCAATTTGTTGATCCTATTTTCACATGATAAAAATATGTTTTCTGATTTACATGGCAAATTACGCGATCTGCAAGAACATGGATTTGGCGAAAAATCTGGTATAATAGCTATCAATCCAGTTAATTCAAATAATCCAGAAAGCCTTTTTATCTATAATACTAGCTATGCGTGGAGATGAATATTATCAAGAAATTTCTTTAAATTCAAATCCTTTAGATGTATTGCCAATATTTAATAATTGTACTTTTTCGAATGTTTCTTTATATTAGAAAATAGGTCATTAAAATAATTTTATGTATACTATATTTTTAATAATTAAATATAATAATAATTTTAATGTTATTAAATTAAATTTATTGAATGATTTATATGATTGGTCAATTATTCCGTGAATATATCAGTAAAAAAAGTCATGGAAATTGATTAGGAGCCGTGGTATAAAGTATCATTATTGACCTATCCAATTATGATATATATTAAGACAAGTATTACGATATTTTGGAAAACTACTGATTTTCCTTCCTCCCAGAATTTTTTTTTTTTAAATTTTTTTCATTTAAGTAAGCTTACGCCTAGTATATAGAAGTTTAGTACAAAAAAAAAAAAAAAAAGTTCAAGCGGATATATATAAATGCTGGTGTACGATTGAATTGACATATTTTGAACTAATAAAAAAAATATATATAATATAAAAAAATATATATTATCTCGTTTAATTAGTGAATCATGCAGATCATTTTAATCTGACTCGTGTCTCCGAAATTTTTTTTTGAATAAACTATAACTTGGAAAAACTTTTTGATGTAATTATTTTTCGGTATTGAAAACCAATATTATACGTACTATAACCTGATTTACAAAATTACTTAGAAGGTCAAGCAAGGTTAGATTAGAATGCATATGTAGAACACTGTAAAAGGATTTCAAAAACTTCGATTAAAATTACTTTTTATAGACACGATTTTTTAATTTGTTTATCTTCAAAATTCTCTATATTTATATAACTTGTACCTTTTGAATTACTTTCCCGTGAAATAATTATTAAACAAATTCTTTAAATAAAAAGAAAATTGCTAAAATGACAAGAGGGTATTCATTAGAACATGATTTGAGATTATTAATCAATAATCCAAAATATAGTGATGTAGAAATTTTATGCAAGGATGAAAAAAGTTATATTGTTGTAGAGCGATTTTAGCTGCAAGATCCTAAGTTTTTGATAGATTATGTTTTTAGTAAAGTAGGAGAAATTATGATAAACAAATATCCTTTTCAAAGATTGGTTCTTCAGGAATGGAAGTTATAATGGAATATCTTTATACAGGAGTTGTTAAAGAGAAATCTTTAATCAAAGAAAATATCGTCGAAACTTTTATTTCTGCAGACTACTTTCAATTGCCTTAACTTTTAGATTTTATTGTGAAGACTGTTGAAAGTACCTTAGAAAAGAATCGCAATGATAATTATTCACCTGAATTATTATCTAAAATTCTTGAAACAATGCCATTAACAGAAGATAATATTCTTTCTAATCTGTTGGTTGACGCAGTATCAGCTATTCCGTTAAATACCATTGAATTTGGTCGCTTGTCTAGTAAAGCACTTTGTGTCCTTTTATCTTGAACTTTTGAAAAGGATAAACCCTTTTTAACTCCAGAATATGAGTTTTTTCGATATAGTGTTATTCTAATTGCAAGAGATATTTCTAACGACGCAACCAAATCCCTTTTAAACCGGTTACCTATCCTAGATCACATGGATGATTGATAATGAGCTTATTCCATCAAGAGAAATTTCTGGATTATTGAGCCAGCTTTTATATATCATCATTTAGTGTGTGTTAAGCCTTAATAAAAGTAATGCTGTATTTTGGTAACGAATAGAAAATTTATTAAAGAATTCAACGAGAATTTCCGTAGAATATTTTCCGATGAATTTCTTCCATCCATAAATTAGATTTTAAACAAATTAAAAGCTAAAGAGCAAAATAAACATAGTTAGCAATTCAATTGATTTTATACCTAAAAATAAAAATTCCCGCGGTAAATGCATAATTTGGCAGTTTCTATTTGGAATCGGACGACAAAAGTACAATGATTGATAAGCTTGGAACGATATGCCGATCACTTACTGCGCCAATTAACTTTCGTCTATTATGGAATTTCATTATAAAGATGCATTGCTTTCAAAAATACCTCGTGAATTTTGTAGAAAATTTAAAATGATTATAAGGTATTCATAAAATTGAAAATTCCTAAATTTATTGCAAATATAATGATTTAAACGAACTAATATTACAAAATATTTAAATTATGGACTAAGAAACTTTTATCTAATCTTAGTGTATAAATAATTCCCGATAAAAATCATCTACTAAATTTCAACTCCAAGATTTGTATTTAAATTTCTGTTTTAAATATATAATTATAATTATTTGTGAATATATTATCTTTATAAAATTTATTTAATTTACATAATTTTTTTACTGTATGGAATTTCTAAACCAACTTAATCTTCTGAATGAAGATTTGGATTATTGTAAATTTCTTCATCATATAAATATTCTAAATTAAAATTATTAAAGTATATAATCGAAACGATAATAGAAAAATTGTTTTATATTTTACCATAATTTATAATATGTATTATTTCTATATTTCATTGTTTATATAATTCCTAAAATAAATAAAATATTATTAATATTAAAACTTCATTTTTAATCAATTTCATTTTTTTTAGATTTACAATTTTATACATATTTGACTCCATTAGAATTAATTGGCCTGATTTATTTCTATAAGTTTAAAGTTACAAAGATTTAATTTATTGGATTTTATAAGCTAATTTCAACAAAATTTTAATATTTAATCTTACCAACTAATATTTTTAGGATTATAATCTTTAGATATTTCTTTATAATAAATAAAATAATTAAATTTTGTTCTGATAAATATAATACAAAATACTATAATATATATACTTACTATCTGGAATACTAAGACTATTTTGTTTACTATCAGCTAATTTTTTTAAAAAATTAATTTTTTAAAATTTAATACTAAATAATTCCAATATTCTTAATCGGCAATGATTTGTAATGAATATAATAAATAAAGTTTTATGACTTACCTTCATTATCATTTTTTGGTTTAGGTAAATCTTTAAAAATATGAAATTTACTAAATTTACTAACAGAGCTAGTATCATTAACATTTTCATTAGATTGTATGCAATTAATACTAATAATATTTTCTTCATTTTCATTTTGACAATACAAATTTCTCATTTGAAAAATTTTATTATTAAGAATATCAATTTTTGGTCTTTTAAATGGATCAGCATCCCAACATTGTACCATTAAATTTGCATATTCCAATGGAGTTCTTGATACGATTTTTGGTCTCATTCCATTCATTATTTTCATCACAAGATCATAATTATGTTCCAAACCAGAAAATGGCGGTTGTCCAGATGAAATCTCCCACATAAGTATACCGATACTATAAATATCTGATGCAAAAGTGTATACTTTTCCAAACATAACTTCGGGTGCTATATAAGAAAGGTTCCCATATATACTTCCTAATGGTTTATCAGCGGGGCCACAAAATCCAAAATCACTAATACGCCAAGCATTGTTATTTTTAGTATATAATATATTTCCTGAATGCAAATCTCTATGAATCAAATTTTCATGATGAAGTCTCACAACTGCTTCACTTATGTATGAAAGTATAATGAGTCTTTGTTTCCATGTCAATTGACTATGATTTTGCTGTAAATATTTTCTTAAATCAAAACTGTATAAAGCCATTACAAGAAAATAATCTTTATTTTTTGGATCCTGAGTAAGTCCATGACTATTAATGAAATTTCCCCATTTACTGCTTAAAGTTAATTGAGAATCAGCCTATAAAACAGAATAATTATTTTTATTTAAACGAAACTATAATTACTCATTCTTATAATACTTTAAAATTACATACCTCTTCAAACCAGATTCTGTTAGCACTTTCAATATTTTCTAATCTTTTGAGTATTATATTTTTTCTTCCGTGTCTTGTTAATTTTTGATCGATAGAGTCCCATTTTTCATAAGGACCATTAATCAAAACTGCTTTATAAATTTCAGAGCATCCACCTTTAGTTAAATATTCAATATTTTGTATATTATTGTATGGGATCCATTCAACGATTCTTAATGGAAGGACAGCTATCGATTGACATTTCTGTATTAAATTATCAATTTCATTATTTCCAGATGTCCATTCTGAAAATTTTGCTTTTAAATAACTTCGAATACATTGTTCACAATATGATGTTGCTAAACATTCTAGCTTGCAGATTTCACAAACTCTTTTTATTCCTTGATTAAGGGTAATTTTTTTGTAGTCATGATACTGACTTAATAACGTTATTGCCTCTGATTTTTCTTCTTTTGTGAGCGATGAGTCTGTGCAAATTGTTTGTTTTATAAATTCAAATAACTTATTTAAATTTGTGTGAAGTTTATAATCTAATGCATATGCTCTATTAATTGCAGCGTGAACTAATTTTTTATTAATAGAGTCCATAATAGGAAAATAAATGAAAGATAAACGGGTGTAATAACTCCAGCTTTATTACGATAGAATATGATCGACACTGTAGTACATAATGTTACACTACGCATTGAAACGTTGTATATCAATATTAATTATAATATAAATTTAAGAAAAATGTTAATAAGCATTAGAAAGGTAAAATAAAATAGAGAATGTATATTAACTTACAAAAAAAAAAAAAAATAGAAATGTAGTAAATGGAGTGAATAGTTAAATATGTAAAATTTTGCAATTAGCTTTTTGCATTCCATGATATATTCTTAAATTTTTTAAAATAAAAAACAAATCTATGGTATCGAACTCATTTGAAAAAAAAAAAGGATCACGGGACCTTTTACTTTGTATACTAAATTAAAAAAGCATCATCATATGTGAGCGTTTCTAGTAAAATTGCATTACGGAACATGTATGATAGAACCTAAAAATAATAAAATTATCAAAAGAAAAGGAAAAGAAAAACCTTCTAGAAAAGGAATATAATAAAGGAAATAATAAAGAAATAAAAAATTTATCATTGATCAGCGATCATAAAAAGAAAAAATTATTGGCGTTTTCGAAATTGATGTCGATCATGTGACGGCGATCGATTCGATTTTTTAAGTTAATCACATTCGTTCAGCTTTACATTTAATTTTAAAATAAGCTATTACGAATTTTATTTTATATTTTAATAAATTTACACTTTATTTATAATATGATATTTACAAGAAGTTTTATTAAAAAAAATATATATATATTCAAGCTAAAACTTTGAAATCACAACTTTTTTTCAAGGAATCACAGAAAATCAAAGAAAATCCATGGAAAAAATATAGGAATCAAAGTTGAGTTACCATAGTTAAAGTTATTCTTTGGCTCATGAAAGTAACAATTTAAGGTGGAGTGTAGTGTATTTGTCAAAAAAAAAAAATATTTCTACTATTACATGAAATGGTTTCAAAGTGGAGAAGTGTTATAACCCATTGAAGTTGTATATAGTATTAATTAAAACATAAATGATTTGATTTTAAGATAAATAATAAAAGAGCATTCTGATTACTATTTAGATGAGATTGTTAGAGAAATGATTAGGAGGATAAACAAAGTCCATGTTCCTAAAAATAAATAATTAAATTATTATTTATAATATGGAATGTTGCGCGAACTAACGTTACGCGAATATCATCACGAAGGTTACGCGAACATCATCACGAAATGTTACGCGAAATGAAACCTTACAATTGATGCAGCCCAAATCTCATTTGTTTGATAATAGTATCCCATTTTCCTGCACTGTTTTTACCCTCTCTCCTAATTACTAATTTAAATGAGATTTCCATGTGTTCATCTTAGATTCTTCAATTTCAGAATTATCTACTTCATCTTTAACATCCTATTCCACATCATCTCCAATTTCAATAACCAAAATTTTATCCTCCTCTTCATTATTCATCAGATTAATCTCAAATTCTTCTTTATTAATTTCTTCTACTTCATTACTTCATCATCATCATCATGGTTCTCATCATAATCATCATTTTCATCAACATCATTGTCATCATTATTATTTATTTCTCTAGAATTTTTTGCTGAAGAATTAGATCTAGTTAGCCTTGATACTTGATTTGATTTGGTATTAGTTTTGTAAGTTTTTGGTAGATTTATTGGAATGGTCTTTGTTGTTTGAGATTTTTTAAGTTGACATAAACTATATTTAAGTTTTTGAGAAAATTAATTATATATAAATAAATTCTATTAGCTGAACTTAATTCAGACAGTTGTAACTCATTATAAATCTTGTGTTTGCATTTAAGTCATACACTCTGGAGTAGCTTTTTCTTTTTTTTTGCATCTCATTTTTTTTCAAATCACATTGACAGTGATCGGCCAATTTGTGTTTTGTCGATCATCACGTATAATAGCCAATTTCAATAATTCCAATAATAAAAAAAATTTTCTACAACACTACAAAAAATCATTTCATCACTGCGGCACGAAGCGATAGAACCAAAAGTGTGTAAAATTAAATAAAAAAAAAATACTACCGAAATGCACGAACCCGAAAAGTAGTCTTAAAATAGAGGTTGGGAACCGACCTAATAATCCTTAACGGTTAAAAAAAAAAATTTCTTTTCAGTAACCGGTGGTTAATTAATCGGTTAACAATTAACCGGTCCAACCTTTAAAACATGCATTAATAATTATTATTAGCGAGTACACTCTGGAATTTATTGAAGTCTTCAAGTTCGGAAATACCATTAAGATAGATTGGTTTTAAATAATTGCCCATATGGTTATTAGCTACTCCGATCAACGTTCAAACATTTAACCGTGTGGCGTTCAAAAAAGAAATCGGTTAATTTTTGGCATAATCCCGGAAATTGGTTATTTCTACGTTCGAAAAAGGATATTAATCAAAACAAGTCATATTTTTTATAAAAGGTATAAATTCAGTCTCTTTCAATTTAATTTTTTTATTTTTTTTTTAGAATTTCTCGAAATTTATTAATAAAAAAAGGAAAAATGTCGCTTCCAACTCGTGTATTGGGTAAAACTGGAGTCAATATTCCAACTATTGGCTTAGGATGTATGGTGTGTAATTAAATGGTTTCGAATACTCCGCATCAATTTTTTTTTCCGATAGTGTATAATTGCAAATCCTCTTTTTTTTTTTTAAAAAAAAAAAAAAAAAAAAAAAATACAGGGAATGAGCGAATTTTATGGACAAGCTGATGAGAAAGAAAGCATCAAAGTATTGAACAAATCAATCGAATTAGGAAGTGTCTTTTGGGATACCGCGGTAAGATTTTTTAGAAATAATTATTTAGACTACAGAAACAAATAATGATATCCTTTATGCGTTTGAATTGTGATTCTTAGGATATATATGGAAAAGGAGATAATGAGGTCCTTTTATCAAAAGTTCTCAAAGAACGCCGTAATGAAGTATTTCTTTGCACAAAGTTCGGATTCGTTCGAGGTCCGAATGGAGAATTTATGGGCGTGAAAGGTGATCGTGAACATGTTCGTCAAGCTTGTGAAAAATCGTTGAAAAGGCTTGGAATAGATTATATTGACCTTTACTATCAACATCGTGTGGATTCTCAAACGTAATCATAAATAAATGTGTTCATTTTAACATTAAAAAGATGGAACAAATTAAAAAATCATACATTTATTTTTATTCAAAAAGTCCTATTGAAGAAACCGTTGCCGCTATGGCTGATCTAGTGAAAGAAGGCAAAGTGAAATATATCGGTCTTTCGGAATGTTCAGTGAATACGCTTCGACGCGCTTGTAAAGTTCATCCAATAGCAGCTTTACAGGTATATTTTTAAATTTAAATACTGTTAAATATTAATTATTAATTACCAAAACATACTACTTTTATAAGATTGAGTATAGTCCATGGTCGCTTGATATTGAAAAAAATGGAATTATGGAAGCATGTCGTGAATTAGGTGTTACCATAGTCGCTTATAGCCCAATTGGTCGCGGATTCTTAACCGGCAAATATAAATCACTTGATGATTTCGATCAAAATGATTGTAGAAGGATTATGCCACGTTTCTTGGGTGATAATTTTAACAAGAATTTGGAAATCGTTAAGAAATTTCAAGAATACGCAAACAAGAAAGGTGTTAGCTCAAGTCAACTTTGTCTGGCTTGGGTTTTAGCTCAAGTATTTACACATTTGATCAAATAAAAATGTTTGAATGTAAAATCCTAGTTTGAATTTAAAGTCTATTTATAATTTAATTTCTTTAGGGGGAGAATATTGTTGCCATTCCTGGTACGAAGAAAATCAAATATTTAGAAGAAAATTTTGGTGCAGCTAATGTTCAGCTTACCCCCGAGGAATTGACTGAAATTCGTCAGATTATTGATTCTATGGAATTTGTTGGTTCCAGATATCCAGAACAAATCGCCACTGTAAGTATTTTATATACCTATATAATAATTTCATATTTATATATTTTTATATTATCATAACTTTGAAATTTTTTTTTGTTTCTCAGTCTTTGGATCTTTAAGAAAGTATTTGAAAAATTATTGATTGTGTTAAATTATGAAATAATTTTATTCTTGAATTCTTTGGAAATAAAAGGAGTTAGTAAAAATTTTTTTTTCTTTAAATACTGAAAATAACGTTGTGTGGCAATTTATCGAGCCTTTTAAAAGTCGTAATAATTTACTCTATAGTTATAAAAAGTAAAAAGTAATCTTCAAAATTTAATTTCCAATTTTATCAGGTCTATTTTGAAGACTCGTAAAATAATTAAATAATAAATAAACATATTGATATAAATACATTAACTCTACTTAGAAACCTCGTAGTTCATAATCATCGTTCTATTAATTTCACTTGTTCATCGAACTCGATTAATTTAAACTATTTTTTTGAGATTTAATTAAAGTCTATAATCTTATACTTCTGTTGTAGAATGTTTTTAGTAATATTATCCTCGTGACACAATGATTCTTTTACCATGATATCCATTATACTTGCTACCCATACTTTATAAATATTGATAAATTCCAATACTGGTATAATTGTTGGTGTATCTATTGAATTAGAGATTCTAAAATGTATCAATTATAGAATCGATTAATCGCTGTTTTCGATATAAGGTTCGATTTTACGATTGCGATTAGTCAATTTTTATTTATGGAAAATTAAAATTTTTTTATATCATAATTTAATCGAATCGATACATTACAAATAAATTTTATTTATCAAAAAAAATAATAAAGTTGTTTTAAATTTTACAATTTCACTCTGTATAGCAACTTAATGTATTTTTTTAAAAAAAATACTTTATAATTATAATTTTTTTTTATTAATATTCAAATTCAAGTATTTTCAGTTTGGTTTTGGTTTACTTTGGGTCTTTGTAGCGATTAAATTTTTTTTTCGATATTTTTTAAAATATTTCTTTATTGCCCTTTCGGCTCGCTCTTCTTAGAAGTACGTGGTATTATATTAATTTATTTTAAATTATTTTTCTAAGCTTTTTTTTCTTTTTTACTTTTGGTTCGACCGCCGATCGCGGCGATACTAATTTCCGACTTTTGATGGAATTAATAAGTTTTTTTCCATTTGTTAAAGGTCATTTTTTATTATTTTTACCTTGTATTTTGTTTTTTGAATAATATGAATGGTTATTATAATGTGAGGTAGATAGTTTCAATTACGCCTAACAAAAAATAGATTCGATTTATTTTCGATTTTTGATTAATTCGATTTTGGTCCAATCTCTATTTTGAATAGCTATCTGCCCATAGTGGAAATTATTTTAATGCCAATAACTAGGTTCATAAAATATTTCACGTTTCATAAAAAATTTTAATAAATTTCAAGCCAGTAGTCCAATTATGATCGGCATGTAAATCCAAAGATGTGCGATTCCGACAATTCATATGCAAAAATTCAATTTCGGAATTTTTACTAACTTTGTTTTAGCTTTAGTACTTGAAATATATATACATATAATCCGCTGTTAATCTAAGTAGCAAAAAGCAAATAATTTAATTCCAGTACGTGGTATTATATTAATTTATTTTAAATTATTTTTTTAAGTTTTTTTTTCTTTTTTACTTTTGGTTCGACCGCCGATCGCGGCGATACTAATTTCCGAATTTTGATGGAATTAATAAGTTTTTTTCCATTTGTTAAAGGTCATTTTTTATTATTTTTGACCTTGTATTTTGTTTTTTGAATAATATGAATGGCTATTATAATGTGAGGTAGATAGTTTCAATTACGCCTACCAAAAAATAGATTCGATTTATTTTCGATTTTTGATTAATTCGATTTTGGTCCAATCTCTATTTTGAATAGCTATCTGCCCATAGTGGAAATTATTTTAATGCCAATAACTAGGTTCATAAAATATTTCACGTTTCATAAAAAATTTTAATAAATTTCAAGCCAGTAGTCCAATTATGATCGGCATGTAAATCCAAAGATGTGCGATTCCGACAATTCATATGCAAAAATTCAATTTCGGAATTTTTACTAACTTTGTTTTAGCTTTAGTACTTGAAATATATATATATATAATCCGCTGTTAATATAAGTAGCAAAAAGCAAATAATTTAACTCCAAAATGAAATATTTTCTCCCTAATATCTTTATAATATACGTAATAATAAATATCGTGACTTTTCCTCTGATCATTGAAGGTAAATTTCTTAACAGAATATCGCGTAGTTCAATGATTCAAATTATCTGACTTTGTGTATTTATCCATAGCCTATAGAATTACTATTTGGACTGACATGTTATTTACAACGGAATGTAATTGCTGGGCGGAAAATTCTAAAGGCGATCAAGTAGCTCGTTGTTTTCGTGTTGCAGGTTACAATGATTGCTCGAGTTTTGGGCCTGATTCAATCCGGTTTCTTTCTACACCTACAAATGATACATACTGGGTTCATACTGATGTATTTTTGTCCTTACGCAAAGAAAAAATCCGTGGCCCATTCCAAAATGATACCTGTTGGAAGATAGGTGGCAATGTATTTAATTGGGAATTTAATACAATTGGATGCTGCGATATCCCAAATCTCTGTTAGCAATGTATTCCAATATATGAAAATGAAATTTTTTAATAATAATAATCTGAAAATTGTAGCTATAACTTTCATTATTTGGATATCATTGTACATCTCTTTATTTGACATTTGTTTAATTTAATAAAGTCTATTACTGATTCGATAACTGATTCATGAATCAATACACATTTCGAACGTTCTTTGGAATTATTAAGACTAGTCACGAAGCATATTTCCATAAGTTGTCGCAAAAATCTTACCAATAATTGTTAATACACCGAATTTGTTACTTGATGGAATCCATAATAAACGCATTGTATAATCTTAAGCTCTAAATACTCAAGAATAAGTCCGTATTTTGAAGCCGGACTTTGAAAATTTCATGCCAGCTCGACCCGGCCATTTACTTAATTTAATTAAATATTTTATTTAACAAATAAAAAAAGCTAAAAAAAAAATTAATAATTATTGAGGATTTTTAAATTTGTATGACATTCATTAAATGTGATGCAATCTCCGCTTTTTTTTATTAATTCTTTTGTATAACAACTTGCAAATTAATTTTTTAGGTTAAAACAACTTGATAATTTAATTTACATTATTATGACAAATTTGATTTTACAATGTTAAATATTTTAAAAACTGTTAATGAATCTAAATTATAATTTTTGCCAAAAATTTAAAAAAAAAAAATTCAGACTGGAACTTTAAACCTGATCCGTGCCGGATGATTTCGAACGTGATAACAAATTTTTTTTAAAATAAGAATTAAATTAGCCCTGGCCAATTTCATAATTTTGCCCAAAGTTAAATTTCAACAGGTGTTAATCTTGTTAAGAATTTATTAACCTTTTATGCCTGCATGCGATTTTTAATTTTTCTTCTATAATTTTTCTTTAATTATTAAAAATAAGATAAGAAATCTTTATCAAGAAGAATCTGAAAGCTGTATAAGAAGAACAAATTGGGTCATTTATTTTTTGAATCCATTCTTTCCCTATAAGAAATCGAAATAAGGAAATGATACGTTTTTTATAAGGTTTGTATACGTAATTAATGATTCTATATCAA
>CAMKVN010001060.1:0-21082 GCA_946474995.1 Funneliformis geosporum | reverse complement strand
TGTATTAATATTTTTTTATATTTTTTTAAAAAATATTAAACAAAATTAATAATTGTTTAGTTTTCTTTTTTAGACAGATCAGGTCAGATCAGGTCAAATGTATATTTAATTCAGGTCAATTTTATGTCTAACCTGACCTGATCTTATCAGGTTAGGTCAAATCAATTACCTGATCTGATCTGACCTGTTTAGAGCTCTAATATAGATGTTTTACAAATTTCAGATATTGCTTTCTCAATATCTTTTTCTGATGATATATTAAATTTCAATTTTATGTGTTAATTGATAATATAAGCAATTTATTCAAATGTGAGATAAATAGTTAATTAATATATAATAATTTAAATAGATAGATTTAAATATATCTAATTATAATAACTATCAATGATTGTCTTTACTTTTTTATATTCAAGAAATATTTATTTTTTAGGCTAAATACTATATTAATCTAAATAATATCTTAAAATCATCATTAGATCTGCATTATGATAATGACTTCTATTATCTAAGATAATCCTAATATACTCTGATTTTTTTCTATTGATTTAATAATAGTATGAAATCTGGATGCTATGAATTATATATCTTAATATGAATTATTAGACTAGTGATTATGTGCTTAGATATCAAGTTCAAAGATTTGTTTATAAGTATATATCAATACTAAATATAAGGTCTATTTTTTTTTTCAAAAAATTGTTCTTTTGTTTTTTTTTATACTTTTAGGTAATATCTTTATCTTATAATCTACAATTATAAGTACTTCTTTTTCATTTTTTAATTCTGACAAATTATATTAAACTATATATTTAGATATACTTTTTATGTTTGATGTATAAGATAATTTATTTAGTTTATTATATAATATAATGAAAATATCAGTTTTCAATTAGCAAAATATTTTAAATAATTGTTCATATTCAACACATTTATGATTATGTGATTCTGTATAAATACTAAAAGTATATATGAAAGACAGTAGCTGATGCAAGCATTATAAGAAACAATCTTATTTACAATAATTTAAAATTCTTATTTATAACACTTTTTAAAGTAACAATATAAATGTTCAAGTTTTTGATGTAATTTTTCTTAGTAATGATTAAAGATGATACAGCAATTAATTTCAAATTTACAACATATTATAACATAAGCTAAAATTAGTTATAATATATATTATAATATTATAAGTTGCAATATATATTTACAATAAAATAAATTAAAAATAAATAAGAAGTTTTATTATTACGTAAATAAATATGAATTGCAAATTGCTTACTTAAAGATTATTATCTTGAATATTTTTTTAATAGGTTATTTTATATTTTCAAAATTTTCATACCAATAATTATTACAAATTGAATAAAGACTACTAAGATCTTCTTGATAAATATATTGCTTTTCTTACAATAATATCATAAAAGATGTTTATTTAATATCATCTAAAAATTAATAGTTAAACTTTTTCTATAAAGCTTTTTTCATATTTTTGAGATATTTTACTCGGTTTTAGTTTCTAGTTATAGCTACTTATTATAACACTATTTTTATTTAAAATTATTGTAACTGGTTAGGCTTTTCTTAAGAAATTATTATACTAGTCGAGTAAAAACATGTTTTTCAATATGTTTAACATCTGGACTATATAACCTTACATATTAGCATACTTTATAAATTGTATCTGATGAAGTAATCTAATAATAAAAATAATTTGAATTGAATATTATTTAAATAAAAATAAAAAAAAATAATAATAATATAAAGAAAAAGTTATTTTTTTGTGTTTTTTTAAACAAACTAAAAAAAAAAAGAATTATATTATTGAATTAAAATTCTTAACATATTTACTAACATTTAAAATTTTTTTGTTTTATCATATAAAAACTAATTTATAATAATTGATAAAATACACCTTTTGCCATTTTGATTTTTTTGGTTACATTTAATGATTCTTGGATACAGTTTCAAAAAGTCTTAACCTAATAACATTCATTTAATTTTAAATGAAAAAAACTAAGATTATAAAAATTCTGTAATACTGCATAATTTTTATTTGACTTTATTGATCTTGTTTAAAATTTAAATTGTAAATATAATTCAAATAGATAAATAAATATTTTTTTATTTTATTATTATTATTTATTTATATTTATTAATATTTTTATTTGATTTTTATTATAGAGTATAATTTCTACATAGCCTATATGTTAAAATTATTCTTCAAGTATAAAGTTCTCATAAATTTATTTGATATTTATATTTATATACTTGCATCAATGAAGTTTATAATTCAATAATATCACTTTATTAAATTTTTTAATTCTCAATAAATCTAAGGCAATTGATATTAGATTTTGTTTTTTTCTTAAAATGAATGATATTCAAAAATTTATTATAATAAAAGTATATTATTTCATTCTTTTGATATATATAATGAAATTCGCAATTAGTTAATTAATGCTTGTATATATTTATTATTAATATCAAACAATTTATTAGCATTGAATTCTAGTTTATAATCTATTTTAAACTAAATATCTGTTGGATTTTTTTTATAAACTATTATTTGAAGTTTATTTTCATAAATAGTAAGAATACATTTTAATCAATAAAATTTTGAACATATAAAAAAATTTTTTCCCTATATTATCAATAAAAAACAACTAATACATAATACTAGTATAGTTTTATTTTTGATTTTTTAACATGCTAATATTAAAGACTATTATTTGAAATCTTTTTACAGAAATCTTAAAAGATTGAAGTTGAATATTTTTAGTAACTCTTTTATAATAACTTAATGTTAAATTCCATAATAAGAAATCCAGAAAATTTTGTTTTTGTATGAAATAAATCTTAATATAATGATGTAATAATAACTGAAAAGTTTGAATTTTTATATCAGGTTTTAAAATAGTAATAATAAAATTATAGCTATTGAGTTTTGTAAGTATTTCTATATCTAAATTTATTAAAACTAGTAGTTTTATTTGATCATTTATATTTGTTTCACTTATAATCTACTATGCATAAGAAAAAGTTTCATAATTAAAGATAGTACAGCAATTGATTTCAAATTTACAAAATGTTGCAACATAAGCTAAAATTAGTTGCAACATATGTTGCAACATTATAAGTTGCAACATATGCAGGTTAAAACTAATTGCAATGTAATTTGCAACATTAAAAGTTGCAACATATTAATTACAGTTCTCATCTTTATTCATAATATATTTTAAAAACAGTTTTTTCAGCTGTAAGAAAAATTATTAAATAATTTTTACTATAACATTTATGTTTAAGTATCATTTATAAGGATATTTAAGAAATAGTTATATCAAATTTTAGTTTAACAAAATTTTCTATATGTTTAATATCCTGGTTTAATATACTAAAATTTATCTAATTATTATACAGATCACAAATTAAATATAAAAAATTTTTTTAATAAAATATAATTCAGTTTTATTAATAATTAAATAGTTTTAATATGATTAAATACTTCATTATAACTAAATAATTTTGTCTTTTATCATTGAAAAATAATGACTAAATATATTTTAATTTCGTCATATGATTAAATATTTTGTTTTTTTACATATTATTAGCTACAGCATTTCTTAATTTATATTACTTAAGTTCTTTATATAGAGTAACTTTTTTTATTTAATCATCTACTTTTAATTATTTCTGAATAATAAATTAATGTATTATTTTAATATATATTTAAAGATAGTTTTCATAATTATTTTTAAAATTTTTAACTAGTTGGAATTATTTATGAATTTTTATATTAAAATAAATTTACAAGGAGTTACAACTTACCAAGTTACAACTTTTTAATTATTATGCTATCTTTATATATATTGTTATCCAACTATTGATTAGGTAGACTAAAATACGTAATTAATTAGATAGTAGCAAGATTTAACACAATCTTTACGATAAATTAGAAGAGACTTTAATTATATTAAACTTCAATTGATATTAGTATACTTTCACGATTAAGTTTTTGAATTGGCAAGTATGAAGACTTTTGATTCACAGTGTGTGACTCGTAATTCTTTCAATGTTAGAAAAATTACTTTAATAACATTATAATAGTTGTATTATAATCAAGTTGATGATATGCAGCTTAAAGTATTAATACTTTAACTCGTTAATAACTTATATATGGTTATTAACACAAAGTAATTGTTTAACACTTAAGTAATTTATTAACACGAATAAATCAAAAATGTTAAACATAGTTAACACAAAGTATGGTTTGACATAAAATATGATTGACACAAGTGATTAATTTGCCAAGATAATTTAGTAAAGATTTTTATTAACTTATAAAGTAATCTTCTAATTTCCTCTTAAATTTCTTCCTAAATTTCTAATGATACATGATGAAAAACTCAGCTTATTTATAATAAAATTTCTACACTAAATCGCTATCTATTACATAAAAACTATATAATAATTCTCTCATTTTTCTATATAATTCTGCTATAATAATTGAGTAATGATTACCTAATTGCTATGCAATAGTCCTTTAATTATAATATACAGTCAGATTAGTTTATAATTACCCTATCTATAATTACATCATATAGAAACCTTTTTATAATCATATCTATATTAAAACCAGTTATAATTAAATTAATAAAAAAGTACCTTTATATTATTATAATATAGTAAACCTTTTTATAAACATATATTTTGAAAAATTACTATGTGACTAAAAGAGGTAATTATAGACAAGTCTATATTTGAAGAACTGTAAAGAATATAATTATATTATTCTTAAATTATTACTATATCTATATACTTAGCCTTTAACTAGTTTCTTCTTAAAGTTTTTTTTTGGAGTTTCTAGTTTAAAGGGTTATCATGGGCTAATCATCTATTACTTTAGATCTGGTTAATTTTGCAGATCACTTGCTGTAGATCAATCCACATGTTGATTACTTTGTAGATCACTTTACTATATCAATTTTTAAAAATTACTTGGATTACAATATTAATATTACTCTAATATAATAAAAAATGCATAATATTTATCAGTTTATTTTACTAATTTTTCATTTTTAAACTCTTTATAAATGGAATTTAAATGATATTATTAAATGCTGATTTGAGTATTATATATATACAACTATAATTATACTTCTTTTCTATATTATTTCTTAATACTTTATATCTGTAATAAGTATATTTATCAGTTTTGATTCCAAAATACTTTTACATCTAATTTGTTTTATTATTTTTAAGTTTAATTTACTGAGATTTTTTTGTTGATTAATATTTAAAGATAAGATATTATTATTATTTCTTTTGATTAGATTAGTTGAAATAATATTAGTTTAACATTTTTTTCTATTTTAGTCTAGCATTTTATAGATTATTAAAATAAAATAAAAAATTCATATTTTTTATATTAAAATTAATTATATATACTGATTATCTAATCTTACCATATTCAAAATTTCAAAAAGATTCTAATATTACTAATGCATTTTTTGATTAAAAAGATAATATATATAAAAACTTATATATAAACTAAAATTTGTTTTATAAAATAAAATAGAATAATATTACAATTAGACTTATTTATAATTATTCTATTTATAATCATATTATAAAAATCTTTTTATAATCATATCTATATTAAAACCAGTTATAATTAAATTAAGAAAAAAAATATCTCTATATTATTATAATATAGTAAAACCTTTTTATAAATATATATTTTGAAAAATTATTATATGATCAAAAGTGGTGATTATAGACAAGTTTGGTTGTATATTTTTACTTATATGTCTTATATTGCATAGTTAATTAATAATAATAATTTTGATTGATCAACTATAGGATATTTAATCAATTACATGTAAGTTAGTTTAATTTTGATCAAAACCAATAATCTGTAATCAAAAAATTAATTGAATTAACCAATCATTAATCTTATTTAATTCTATTAAGAGTCTATATTAAACTATATTTTTTATATAATAATAATATTACTAAAATTAATATTTTATTATTTTATTTATAAAGTTATTAATACTTTTTTTTTTTTAATTTACAGGCAAGTTTATCTTCTAAATAATCTAAAAAATAATACAACTAATTGCAATTTTTAGATTGATATTTTGATTATAATCAGTTATAAATTTTTTAAATTAGTTACAATATTATTTTTAGTTACATATATTTATAGATCTTATAATTATATATCATAATGTTGTATAAATCTTACTTAGTATAATATTGGATAAGTTTACATAAATTTGTATATATATAAGTAATATTTAAAAATTCAAATACAATTATATGTGAAAACTAAACTAAATATTTTGCAATACATTGGAACTATTAAGTTTCAAGAATTTTTAATAAAATTGATTTTAATAATATTTTAGTTTTGATGTTATTAGATAAAATATATTTAAGATTTTTTTTTTTTTAATAAAGATTAAAATCTGATTTTTCTCATTAATATATGGAAGGTTTGCTAGGAAAATGGGGCTGAGAAATTTTTATTAAAATTTTAATTTTTAATTTTTGATAATGTTAGATTAAAATACATTAAATAAAATTTATGATTAAATAAAAAAATTATTTTTATAAATTATTTAAATTAGGTTCTTTTAAAATAGATTCAAATTTTTCTATATAGCCAATTTATATTGTTATTACATTTATTTCAAAACTTTTTTTTTATAGAAAGATTTTTTAGGATTCACTTATTCATTAATCCAAAAGCGAAGACGATTCGAATTTTATTGTAAGAACTTTTCGCGACTTTTTATTATATATATATATATATTACATAAGCGACAGGTTTTTCCCAAAAAAAAAAGGTTTTCCAAATTAACAGATCTTTACTAAATCTAAGAAAATTTTCGAATAATCTTTTTTATACTAATATTCTAATAATCATCTTTAGTTACACGATCATACCAAATAACCATCTCTAGCACAAGCCACACAAAATATATGATATGTAGTAAAATGCAATAAAAATGATCTTGATTGAACCTGTCAAACTCGTTCATATTTTTTTTTTTAAAAAAAAGTTCATATTATCTTATTAAACTTGTCGAGCACGAAAATTCTTAACTTTATACTTTCCTTTTTACTTTTACGCGTAAAACCGTCTAAAAGATGCGACGTGAAGTAAGAATTTTGCTTGTTGGAGACGGTAAGTTTGATTCTATTTTATCTAAAAGTTGGGTTCAAAATTATTTATTCTGTCTTTTTGTTGATCTTGTGATTCAGACGGTGTTGGAAAGAGCACATTGATAACGTCTCTTATCAAGGAAACATTTGTTACTGACGTAAGTATCTAAATGTAAAAGTTTTTTATTAGATTCTTTTCCTTTATATAATGACTGTACAAATTTTTTTCTTTATACATTTCAATAGCTTCCGCATGTCGTTCCTGAAGTTACTATCCCACCTGAAGTTACTCCCGAGAATGTAACAATACGTATCGCAGATTCATCTGGTAATTGATTTCTTTAATTATAATTTGATTTAATTCTTTTGTTCTAAATTCGATTATCTTTTTATATAAAAAAAAGCTCGACCCGAAAATCGCGAACAATTAAATATAGAAATTAAGAAGGCGAACGTAATATGCATCGTTTATGCGATAGATAATCCGCATACGTTTAATCGCCTAGCATCATATTGGTTACCTTTTATAAGAAGTCTCGGCGTAAATGTGAGGAATTAGAATGATAATTTTAAGATATAATAGAAAATTGAAAGTGAATGATTTAACATAACTTTGAATTTCTGCTCAACAAAGGGCGATTTTGTTTACTAATTTAGATAATTTACTCATCCATATACGGTGTTCGCAGGTTCCAATTGTATTAGTAGGAAGTAAAATCGACCTTCGAGGTGATCAAATTACCAATCAATCATTAGAAGACGAAATAAAACCTATTATGAATGATTTTAAGGTAGACTCGATTTTTTGGGAATATTATGTGCAAATTAAAAATTAAAATAATCATCATGAATATTATTTGTAGGAAGTTGAAACATGTGTGGAGTGTTCGGCAAAGCAAACATTAAATGTTTCTGAAGTTTTTTATTTTGCGCAAAAGGCTGTATTACATCCAACCGCACCTTTGTATGATTCTCGGGAACATGTATGTAATAAAAATATTCATTTTTTTTTAAAAAAAAATAAAAAAAAAAATTCAATATTAATTAATTATAGGTATTGAAACCAGCCTGCATTGAAGCTCTCAAAAGAATCTTTAATTTATGTGATCGTGATAAGGATGGAACACTTAACGACGATGAATTGAATGAATTCCAGGTTATTTAAGTTTCTAAGATGATTTATCAATTTATCAAAAAAGGGTAATACTAAGATTTGGTTGGATCATTGCTGTAATATTAGCGAAAGTGTTTCAATGCGCCATTGCAGTCACAAGAACTTGAAGGAGTTAAAGAGGTCGTGAAGGAATTTGAACCATCCGGTGTCAATGATGTAGGATTGACAGAACTAGGTTTTTTATTTCTTCATACTCTCTTTATACAACGTGGACAGCTCGAGACTACATGGATTGTTTTAAGGAAATTCGGATATGGTGATGATTTGTCGTTAAGAGAAGATTTCCTTCTCCCCTTGTAATTATTTCATTTAGCTTTTAAATATTTTTGTTATACATTGTGATAATATAAATTAACAATTATTTTTTTAGTATTGAAGTTCCGCGTGATTTTTCAGTTGAATTAAGTCCTTTAGGGTATCAATTCTTTACGGAAATATTTCAAGTTTTTGACAAAGTAATCTTTTGACCATATATCATTAGATGTTAATATTTTATTGTAACTTTACTCATTATTATTTTTCTAAATTATTAAACATTTGGATCATAAGGACAAAGATGGTGCATTAAAGGATAGCGAATTGGTACAGTTATTCAGTACTTCACCAGGAGATCCATGGGTAAATTCTGATTTTCCTCATACTACAATTACTAATGATGCAGGAGCTGTTACTTTACAAGGATGGTTAGCACAATGGAGGTAGGAGTAAGTGCTTGAATGTTTGTGCCAAGTAATGTAATGTTGATAAATTATGTTATGTCTAACCCAATTCGAATTATTCACGATTCAAAAGTATGACGACACTTCTCGATTATAAGACAACGTTGTCGTACCTGGCCTATTTGGGATTTGAAGGCGATGCACGAATGGCCTTAAAGGTGACAAAGCCAAGAAAAGCTGATAGGAAAAGAATCAAAGTGCAACGTAATGTTTTTTTAGCGTATGTATTTGGTGCAGCCGGTTCTGGTAAGGTAAGGTGTTTTTGTTGGGCAATAACATTTAGAATTATACAACGCAAAAAATAAATTGCATCTAATTAAATTACTGTCATTGTTTTTAGACTTCCCTATTGAAAGCTTTTGTTAACAAGCCATTTGCAAATGGTGGTTATACACCCACTATGAGGTCTTTTTGTGCAGTGAATTCCGTAGAAATTAAAGGTGCAGAAAAATATTTGGTGGTATGTCTTATCATAAAAGTATACTGAATGTGACAATGGATTACTAATATCATTCTATGCTATTCTATTAGTTGCAAGAATTTGGTTCAAAATACGAGGCAGAAATACTTCAGAATAAACGCAAAATGGAAGCTTGTGATTTGCTTTGTTTTGTGTTTGATTCTAGTGACGTGAATTCATTCTCATATATTGTAGAACTGCGGGTTAGATCGAATTAGAGATTTATAGAATCTTAGATGTTTGTTTTCATATAGGTTAACCTTATCATTCTCATTTATAGAAACGACATAATTTAGACAATTACCCTACAGTGTTTGTTGCTACAAAGAGTGATTCTGATCTAGTTCAACAGGTTCACGATTATTAACGACTTCTCGCATTGTATATTCCCTATTTAATAATTATTTCATTAATTTATTTCATTAATTATTTAGCGTAATGAAGATCAACCTGATGTGTATTGTCGTGCCCTCGGCTTATCTGGTCCTGTTAGTGTTTCCGTAAAGAAACAACAAACAGCAGATTTATGGAATCATTTAGTAGGAGTAGCAATTAATCCAGTTCTTGCTACACCAGGGCTTGCAGGTTCAGCACATGAATCTTTTAGGGTCAAAAAATATTTAACGATTACGGCAATTATGGGAGCTTTAGGAGGGGCCGCCTTCTTAGGATATAGATTATATCAACAACAACGAGGATTTGGAAACATATCGAAGCGAGATATACTATAGATTTATTTACTATAATTTTTTTTTTCTTTTTATTGTTTTTAAGGACTAGCATTAAGTTACGACAAAATTAGATAATTTTTTTTATTTTTATTATGCACTCTTTATATATATTAAATTGATTTTTTTTTTAATTTTCTGCCAACTTACTAGACAACTTAACAAAAAGTAGCAAAGTGCATTAAAAAAAAAATCTTTTTTTTATGAATTTTTAAAATTGTTAAAGAAATAGCGTTTTTGCCTAAGACCCAATGATCATTAACGATTTATTATAACAAATTATAATAACTCCACCCATGATTCCTTTATGGAAAATGCTTGCTTAAATAGAAAATTTTTAAGGTTAACGCAGACGTCTTGCTTCACGTTCAGATTCCAAAAGACACAAGATATCCTCCTCACGGACTGGTCCTTTAACGTTACGGATAATTGAACGACTTGAATCATCCATGAATTCAACTCTAACTTGAGTTACACCACCTCGAGAGCCAGTACGGCCAAGGACCTTAACGACTTTTGCAAGTTTAACTGGTTGTTTTGCGTCCTATTAAATCGAAAAAATTAATATTCTAAATTTTAAAGTTAAAACACTGAATCCAATAGATTCCTAATTACCATAATATATTATTCAAATCAAGATGCAAAGATTAAATTCAAATTTTATTTCGTCGTTTTTTTATGATAGGTCCTTAAAGAAGAATGATGAAAAGGATTGAGATCAAAAAAAAATAATGTTGGACCTTTACATATAAAAAAAAAATCTTTTCTGACCAATGAGAATGTATTTGTACAACAACGCCAAATAACCATGTGGCAAATTAGTGACAATCACGAAGAACCTAAACTCCTGGTCTATTTTAAGGACGCTCAATTATATTTTATTGCTATTATTTGTCACATAGCTAATTTCTGGCTAGAATATGAAACCATCGATGTTAATTAATATATTTTATAAAATAAGTTTTATTTATCAATAATTATACTGTTCATTATAAATTTTTGTTTGATTAAACTCTAAGCATTACATGTTTATTGATTATTAATATTGCAATTCAAGATGTAAACTACCACAAACAAAAACAAAATATGCAATCAATATAACTTTGAAGCGTAAAAATAATTACAATGTTCATTTTCACACGAATCCTCTAAGCTCGTCGTGTATTCGGACCAATGATTAAGTACCAGCTGTTCTCGAAAGGACTCCTGAGAATAAAACTTTAGGTTATTATAAATAAATATAATCATTCAGAGGTAATAACGGTAATTCTTACGCAAGGAGGTAAATAATTGCCATTAAATGAGCTATAATAACGATGAAAGAAACATTCAACCATCTCTTATACCAATCTTTATTGACTTCAATTGTTATTGCTCGTTGATCAAGTCTTTCCACAGTAACTTTCAATTTTCGGAATTCTTCTTCTCTTTCCGCGAGGTTCGTCTTGTGAATTCTTTCCATTTCGTGGACTTGATTTTCCATTTCTCTGACCTTGGTTTCCAACTGTTTTCGTTCATTTTTTATATATTGAACTTTTTTCTCTAATTCATTTTTATCGTAGCCTAATCTAGTGATTATCCCATCATTGCGATCACATTCGATTTTAAATTCGATATATTCAGCTTCTTTTGCTTCTAATTTATTTTTTAATCCTCGCTTATGCTCCTTCAGTTTTTTATTCTCTTCTTCGATAGCACGAATTCTTCTTTCGGCCGTTTTTTGAATTTCCTCATTAAATGTAGTTTCAAGTTCGAAGGACGTGTCCGCAAGTTTATTAACTCTTTCTTCATATGACTCGATCGCTTCATGAATCTTTGCATCATACTCTTTAGCATAAAAATCAATCGCTTCTTTGATTTTATCACGAATAATTTGATCAGACATGACTCTGTCGTCCACCAATCTTTTCATTACTTCAGCCTCGCTCTCTTTGATCTCTTTTCGGAGATCTTCATATAATGACTCCAGAATATCTAACCTTCCAAATAATTTTTCCGCCTCTTCTTGAACGGATGTAATCATCAAAGCAATTTTTTTGGCCCTATCTTCTTCAAGGTGTAGAAGGATATTTTTTTCATTTTCTTTGAGTTCTTTTTGTAAACGATTTTCTAATCCATCCTCGTTTTCTTTTAATAAAGTTATTCGACTATCGAATTTATTCAAATCCTCTTTTATATCTCCTATATTTTTATGAGCTTCGGTACTCATTAAATCAATTTTACGTCCAAGATTTTCCAATTTATCACGTAATGAGACTTCTGATTCATTTGTTTTGCGTTCAAGTTCTTCCGATTTGACTTGTATTGTCCGAATTTGTTCTTGACTGTTTTGGTTAAGTTGTTCAATCTTTGGCAACTTTTTCAAATTACTATCCATTAAATTTAAACTCTTTTCAAGTTCATCATATTTTGATAATGCATCTCGTATTTGACCATTGAATCTTTCATTTTGTTTATCAAATTTTACATTTAAATCATCAGCGTTCTTGCGAGCTTTGTCTTGCAAAGCTTTAAACCATTTTTCAATATCTGGAACCTTTGTTGTTGTAAAAACTTGAAGTTCTTTTACATTCTCCTGCATTTCACTTGTCGCCTTACTGATTTCATCCACCAAATTTGAAAGGTCCTTCATCTTGCTACGTACATCTTCATTCTTATCGCTTTGACGATCGATAGACTCGTCAAATTTTTGAACCAAACAATTGATGGACGTGTCAAATTCGAGGCGAACATTATTCGTGCAATCATCCGTTTTTTCTGCGATTATGAATTGCATGCACTCTTGTATAACTGGTTGTGCATTTTCTGGTTGAGTATTTACTTCAAGTAACGTTTCTTTACGTGTATTATCAACGTTTTCCTTAGGATCGATATCTCCAACCTTAACTTTATTGGAACCTTTTTCGATTCCTTTTGTTAAACATTTTATTTCCGAATTAGAGTATGATTCTTCAGGTTGAAGTTCAACAACGTTTTCAGGTTTCTTGGATTTGTTTTCTAATTCAGATTTCATAACTTCAACGTCATCTAATAAATTATTATATGTGATTTTGATATTAGAATCGATTTTTTTATGAGTATCTTCCAATATATGTTTAGCGTTTCGTTTACTTTGTAGAACTTTTTTCGTTATTTTGTCATCTTTATGCAATTGAAAGCTTTCATTCGAATCGATAGTTGCGGCATCAGACATTAAAGAAATATTATTATCACTTTGTTGAGATCCAATATCTTCATTAGATGCCATGATTTCTAAGATAAAACAAAAGGATTCACGTAATTATCACGTAATTAGCACATTGTTCAAAAAATCAGATACGTGAAATTTATTCCCCTAAATATATACAAGAATATTTTGATTTCTTGCAAGTTCATATAATAATAATAATATATGAAAGGAAGGAAATAACCGTAATACATTTATATTACGTATTAGGAATGTTATACTCACATAAAAAACGCGTCTTTCAAAAAAAAAAAAAAAAGTTTTATCTTGGCGAAGCGAACAAATGGCAAAAGTTGAATTCGAAAAAGACTTGTCAATTAAGAAGACAAAAAACCGGTAAGGGTGAAGTAGATTTAATTGCGCGGGAAGTGATCACTTTTATTAAGACGAAAAATAGGGGTATATCTATTTTAAAAAAGAGATTACCTAATTTAGACTTTTTCCATACACTTTTATACTATTAAAAAAAAAAAGTCAAAGAATATTACATACATATTTTACATTTACGTGCGTTTCAAGACAATAGTTAATGACGCAATACAATTGCAAACTTATCAAACTTATCGCATAAAGGAGTTTAAAAAAAAAAATTTCATTTAAATCTTGAAATCATCTAAATCATCCATAATTAAATAAGGCTTTTCTTTTGCAAGATGTAAAATAGTTTCACCAAATAAACCGTTTGCCCAACTATAAATTAAAATTTTTTTTTTTAAACAAAAATTTTTTTTTAAAAGCAATTAAGTAAATCATAACCTACGCAAACCATGGTCTTGTATAATTATTTGGATTATTATAATAAAAAGATTCATGCATTAATCCAGTCATAGCAGTAGATTCTTTAAGTATCTGTAAAGTTTCTAAAATCTCTCGATCGTTTGCTGAGGTCAAAATCTAAATATCAATAATAATAAATAATGATATATTATACTTGATATAATATACACACGTGTATTTGGATTATAAAGTAAATAAATTTACCATCATACATAAACTCATTGGCCAAATATAACCTAATCCAGTATGCGGACTTCCAACACCATGAAATTTCATTCCGCCAAACCAAAATTTGTTCCAATCACTTAAAATCAATTCTCTAGTTTTCAAATAAATTTTATCGTTTTTGTCAATAAATCCTAAATATGGCAGGCTTAAAAGGCTTGGTATATTAGCATCATCCATTAAATTTGAGGAACCATAACCATCAACTTCATATGCAAAAACATTTTTAAATTCTTTATGCGAAATTATTGCGTTGTAATAAATGGCATCATTTATGGCGCGAGATAAATTTTTAGCTTGCTTGGCAATGTCAGGGGAAGTCAATTTAATCATTTCATGAAGATGTGAGAGTTCAACTGAAGCTAAACAATTTGCTGGAATTAAGAAAGGAAACGTTGTGCTATCATCAGAAGGTCTAAATTGTGATTTTACAAGACCTGAAAAATATAGAATATAGAATATACTGAATTTACATTTATCGATTAATAAAAATGTGTAAAGCTTGAAATATCCTTACCAGTTCTTCGAACAGGAGCTCCTAATTTTTTTTAATGAAGAATTAAAAAAAAAATAATCAATCAAATAAAATGTTTACATGATATGATCAAAATTCTCACCGATTCCTTCCATCATCAAAGTTTCAGTTGTAGTTCTCGTCAATCGTGAAAATTTATAAGCAGCATTTCCAAATTCTTGCATTGTACCTAATTGTTGTTTTTCCATGATGTTTAAAACCGTGGTAACAGCTTCTAGCCAAATTTTACTTGTCAGGAAACCGTCATCTTTAGTATGAGACCAATAATTATATGATAATTTTAGGAAAGAAGCTAAAGAATCAAGTTCCCATTTCTTTTCCCATGTAACATTTGAAATAGGTGGGGTTGATTTGTCAGTAGTGGACCATGGATTTTCTGGATGAGGAAGTTTCGATTCGGGTGGAGCGTAATATGCATTCGCATATGGGTCCTATTGAATCGAAAAACAATCTTTTTTTTTTTAGAGCTGATATGAGAAACATGTAAGGATCGAATTTCTACCTTGACAATAGATTCAGCCTGCATATATATGATACCCAAGATAAGTTTACACAATTTCTCATCATCTTTTGCATAGGGAACGTATGAAATAATTTGATTTGTCGAATCTCTCAACCACATTGCTCTAAAGGACGAAGATTTTTTTCCAAACGTCAGCGTATCGATTGATAAACAAAAAGAAATGAAAGAATTTTTATTACGGAATATCTCCGGTAACTATAAATGTTCTTGGATAACCTTTACTATCATCAAACCAAGCTATTGTCGTATCTACATTATAAAATCCGGTTAAAATATTTTCAATCCTTTTTGTCTTTTATCTTTAATCAAAATAATATTTAATTTACCTAGAGTATTTGGCCAACAATTTTCAAATAATCTTGCCAAATCTTTATCCTTCATATTCAAAGTTATCTTTTTAATAATTTCTTCAACAATAGGACTAATAAATTTGCGTTCAGATTCCTTAGGACGAACTAATGGAAATTTCGATTGATTTCCAGCTTTATTATAAGGGATAATATTCCATGGTAAATGACTAGTAGATTGAATTTCTTCACTTTCGGATAATTGGGCCATAGCTATCAAAATTGCTAATACCACTAAAATAAATTTCAGCATAAACATTTAATGTCTTTAAAATTATAGAATTTGTAAGAAATTGCCCTTGTTAACGAGCAAAAAGGTTCATTTAAAAGATTTAATTTTGTGCTACTGAAGATAACTGGACTAACCATTATCACATTAACCTTTCAAATTTTTCATATTTATTATGTATTTTTGATTCTTTTAAAACCAAATGGCCCTAATGATGATTTTCTTAAAGATATACAAACGACATTCCGTATTTAATTTGATTGGTTAGATGTATATTAATTGCATATTTCTGAAAGTTTTTTTTCGAGTTAAAAAAAACCGGCGACAAAATATTTAATTAGCTTGTTTTTATTTAGCTGGATTGACCGTATATTTCTAGTAGGTATTACTCGATATTTGAGATTTAAATGTAATTCTTTACTTTACGTTAATCAAAATTTTGTTCTTATTTATTGCTTAATATTGTGTGATATGCTTTTAGTGAGGTTTCTTCATGTAGAATAAATTGTTGATTTACTAAAGGGAGTTTGTGTAAAATCCCAATTTTTATGAATAAAAGAATAATATCCTTATAAGGTAATATAGAAATAAGATATATATATATATAAAGAAATTTTTGTCCCTTTTTTCTATAAGCATTTGATTACTAGTTTGTTTATAATTTTCAGAAAAAGGATTGCTATATCAGAATGATTTTACAGTTATTCAGGTTTAATTTAGGTCAAGGTTGGAAATTTTAAAATATATTAACACTGTTTTTGTACTATATTTTATATTAATTATTATAATGTATTAACTATACTAAACATTGTACTAACTAAAGATGGATACCATAATTAAGAAGTTGCAACTTGGTTGCAACTCCTTGTAAATTTATTTTAATATAAAAATTCATAAATAGTTGCAACTCAAAGTGTTGCAACTTAAGTTGCAACTAGTTAAAAATTTTAAAAATAATTATGGAAACCATCTTTAGTACTAACACTATACTTTCCAACTCTGATTTAAGATAATATTAGTAAATGATCTTCAAATGACCTCATTTTAATATTTTAATTATAATTTTCAAGTCAATATGATCAAGTTCATTTAAAAAAAAATAGTATAATTTATCATTACTGTTTAAGGTAAATGTTAAAAAAGAATAAAATTAAAAAAATTTCAATAATTTATTATTAACTAATTTAAATGTAACTTTTTATCATTTGATTCAAAATTTTAATTATTTTAAAAAAAAATTTGGGGGTTTATTTGCATTTATTTATATACAGTGAGACCTCTCTAAATGCATCCTTTTAGGATCATAGTGAAAATTTGAAAAAAATGTGCATTTAAGGAGGATGTGCATTTAAAGAAAGAAATTTTGTATGATTTTTATATACTTATGGCTGTGTGGAATGTGCATTTATAGAAAAAATATATGTGTGTGCATTTAGGAAGGGTGTATTTAGAGAGGTCTCACTGTATATAAACTGTTATCTATATATATGATTTTATAATAACTATTACTAGTGATACCTGACTAAACACTTTTTTGAAAAATTGTAATTTCGTCAAAAGTTTCTTCTCTTTAATATTTTATATGAATAAATATAAAATTATTATATTTTTTAATGTATTTTAATTCAAGGAATTTAGATCAAGTTAAATATAATTTCAGCAATTAAGTAAAATAATTTTGTCATTAATAAAAAACTAGTTTCGTCATTTCGGTTTCATCGATTTCATCATATTAAGAAAGTTAATTTCGTCAGATATCACTAACTATTACCTAAATATATACAGTCAAAGTTGATTTGTTATAGTGAATTCTGTTATAGTAAAATTATGTTATAATGAATTATTTTTAATTTACCAATTTAATTAATTATAATAAATTTTTCTTAATATAATGAACTCTTAATAAAATCTTATTATAGTAAATAAAAATGATTAGAATCAAGAGTTTGCTTTGACTATAAATAATATTTTATGTTATTTTTATTATTAAAAAACATATATATTAATTTTACTATTTTATAATTCTTATATTAAAGAACTATTTATATAATCACATTCTTTTACACTGTTTTGTTTTATTAAAAAAATAAGCTTTATTTACATCTTTTATTTTTTTATAAAATTAGAAAAGTTATAAATTATTAATATTTAGAATTTATAAGCTTTAATATAGTTTTACCTTTTTAATATATTTTTTCTACTTATTATTAAAATTAATTTACAAATAATTATATTTGCAAAAAAAAATTTTTTTTTAAATATTTATTATTCTATTTTTTAGATTTAATCTTTTAATATTATAAAAATTTTTAAATAGCTTTCTTAAATTTAATATAGTTCAGTGCAAAAAGATTTGTATACTGCCAAAAAAAGAAAAGATTTATGCTAAAATAAATATCGTATCACTAAAATAAAGTAGGCTAAAAATTAAATATTTGTTAGAAAATAATCAAACATATTTTTTTTCACAAGTTTTTTTATTATGCCATGAATCTTCCTTTTTAAAAACAAAATAGTATACCACTAACGGATAATGAAAAATTGATGATAATTAATGTTCACAATTACTTTAAGAGGATAAATCTATAAGGAAAAGCCTTCAGAAACTACCATTACACAAGCAGGTTGCTGAGATATTAGGTATATCTGAGGGTACAATTAGAAGTGTTGTGTTAGATTAGAACAGCCGTAGTAATAATACATTTATATCACACAAAGTTCTTGGATGACCTATATTAAAACCTAATGAAAATGTAGCTGAGCTTTTACGTATAAAAGTTCTAAGTGCCAATAAAGTGGGTGAACACCTTTCTATACCTATTCTAAGATAATTTCTTTCTGAATAAGAATATACCATTTCTAAATGGAAGCTCTTTCAGGCAGTGTTGTCATAGGACATAGTTAGGACACTGATGGGACATTGATGGGACAGATGGGACATTTGGGACATATAGTTGGGACATATAACTAGGACAGCAAATGCTTGAGACATAGAAAATGAACATCACTGCCTTCAGGTACTACATCACTTGGGATATTATTTTAGCCAGGAAGAGTGAAGAAACATTCTTTACAAATCACCAAATAATGTTACATTCTGTTGTCATTATCTTTGTTATAGGTTTGCTAATTTGGAAAGTAAAAATGATGTTCCATGCCACCCAGAGGTTTTCCTTGTGAGTCATATTACCATTTGCATCACACTTTGTGAAACACATAGGTTTTCCATTAAGGTATTATTTTATCATCTAAACATAGACCGTTAGTAGTAATTTTTGATGCAATTATAGTATTTCAAAATAGGTCCTCCAATAAACTGCATAGTAAACTTGTTTCAAACTCTGTTCATATTTGGGATCCAAAAATTAAATCTCCAGAAAATAAAAGTCAGAAAAAAAACAATGCTGAAAAATGAGACAATATTTCCGATGTCATTAAGAATGTCAATATCCTTCTAAACCAGGTAGATTATCATGAAAACTTCAATGCAAAAATATTTGAGAATCTTTTTACAACTCTGTGTAAAGTCTTCATGAAAAATATGGATCAGTAACCATCCATATAGATGAAGCTAATTACCATAAACGGCGAGTAAAAATATTCTGATTTCAAGTGTAAAAAAACAAGAAATAGTTGACTGGTTAAATGCACATGATATTTCTTTTTCTAGTGAATTAAGAAAGCTAGAACTTTTGAAACTAGTATAAATGAATAAGGAAAAGGTTCCTTTTTCATGTGTTAAAATAGCAGAACAGTACGAATATGAAATTAATTTTACCCCTTCATATCATTGTAAACTTCAACTTATCAAAGGTATATGATCAGTGAAGTTACACGTTTAGGTTCACATTGAAACTTTTTATCTATCTGAAATAAACAATTAGATACATTTAAACACAAAATTACCTCACAAGTTATTATCGGGCTTTAGAGAAGAGCGTTAAACAATGCTAAGGAATATTTTATATCTGACGAAAATGCACAATTAATTAACGATAAATTTGACAATTATAGTAGTTCTAATAATGATCACGTGATTTAATTCAATTTTCATATTTTTAATTAACTCAGTATCAATCAATATTTGCAAAGGAAGTAATATATAAATAAAAGTTTTTTTTTGTTTGTACTTGTAATCTTGATTTTTTTGAAGAAGGATTAGATAATAAAAATAATTTATAAAAAAACTTTAAATTTGCAATCTTTTCTTTTATAGTATATATATATATAGGAGGCAGTCAGTAGAAAAAAAAAAATCTAAAATTTTTGTTAATTTTTATTATTAAGTCAAATTTGTGCACATAATTGAGATTAGCCAAGTGGTTTAATAATATAAATTTTGACTAAAATTTAAATTTTCCCTTTTTTTACTGATCATCTCTCATATTTGTGAAATTTATCTTATAAGTATAATAAAAATTATTTTTCTTTATTTTTATGAGTATATAAAATATTAATCATTATTTTAAAAAAAAAAAAAATTAAAAGATATAAATAGTGAAGGTAAAAGTAAAAATAGAAATAAAAGCAAAAGTAGAAGTGATAGTGAAAATAGCAAAGTTAGATTTGAAGGTAGAAGTAAAATATAAATGAATACTTACCATTAATTTGTTATAACAATCTATACAAATTGTATTACCTATTTATATATAACTTAGTAAATTATTATTAGTTCTAGCTTTTGTAATAACATATTTAGTTATTATTTTTTTATCATGCTACCTGCTAGAGTTCCTTAAAATCAAATCAAATCAAATATTTAAGCAATTTGAATTTGATTTGATTTTTTCAAATCGAATTAAACTCAAATATTTGATCGAATCAATTTGAATCAATTTAAATTTGATCGAATCGAATCAAATTAAATCAAATATTTGTCAAATCAAATCAAGTCAAATCAAATATAAAAAAATTTTTTAATTTTTACAATGATATATTAAAATAAAGTTATTATAAAGGTTTAATTAAG
>CAMKVN010001059.1:0-21090 GCA_946474995.1 Funneliformis geosporum | reverse complement strand
CTGATTTTTTATAATACTTATTTGGTCGAATTGAAGCTGATTTATGATGGAATTTATATTCTGAATTGATGTTGAATAATTATATTGGATTGAGTTGATTGGCGTCGATTTGGCCAAATTGAAGCTGATTTATGATGGAATTTATATTCTGAATTGATGCTGAATGGTTTTATTGATTAGCGTTAATTTGTATTATCTGTTTGGGTTAATCAGCGTAGATTGTGCTGATTGGAAAATAACAACCTGCCAAAAATAGTACCAAAATCAGCCTAAATTTAGCCATCTGATTTATAGCTAATTTTGACTATTTCGACCAGTGTAAAAGTAATTCTAGTTATTTCTATTATTGTGGGCTTCTTAATGTCATTGATGTTAATATATATTATACATACCTTATTACTTTTTGCAATTATATGAATTGTGATTGGAAAAAGAATATGGAATTCATGGAAAAAACTGATCCTTTATATTATTACAATCAAATCAGATATCAGTAAATATATATTTTTTATTTAATTCCTCTCTAAATATATTTGAGATCAGGATATATAATTAGAAGCTGAGAATAGAATTAAAGTTATCTAGTATTATTATTGTATAAAAAAATAAATAATATTATATTAAAGACATTTATAACATAAGTTTTCTTAGCTAAAATTATTATATTCTGCTAGAATACTTATAAATTTATCACAAAGTCTTAATATATTTTTCAATCTATAAACTTCAGATAGATGATGAATAACTGTAAAACTCTTACCTACTACCTGAATTATATATCTATCAAAAATCTCTTTAGGATAATAAACATCTATACTAAAATTTTATATAATCATTATAACTAGGCTTAAAATCAAGGTTTACTACATCTGAAAAGAGCCTTATTGCTTTATTTATTTCTTTAAGATTGGGTTCAAAATTTTTATGTGTAAGTAGCATGATAATAATATCCCTTATATTGTAGGGTTTCACAGGCAAATTTGCCTGCTAGACAATCTAAGAAATAATAACAAAGTATAAAACTATATAGACAATTGAAAATAAAATAAAAAAGCTATATTTGCTAAAATTTACTATCAACTATTGGATCAATGGTAGTATCTCAAAGTAATCAAAGTAGTGATATTCCAAGTAATCAAAATAGTAGAATCCTAAGTAATCAAAGTTATCCAAAAGTAATAAATATAGTAGTATCTATACATGAAGTCGAAATGGATTATTTCAAATATCTAAAATAGTTGAAATGATTAAAATCCTTTTGACTATTGGAGGTTAAAAGTTGAAATAATCATAATCACATGATTTTTATATATAGAAAAAAAAGATGTATGATCTTGATCAATATTATTCTGATTCGTATTTTGTGACTAGATAAATTTAATGAGTTAATATTTATTGATTTCAGATTATCTAATCTCGAGATAATCACAATTGTATTATTAGCGTTAGCTGAAATTATAAATCAATAAATTCTATTTTAAATAAAGAAGTCCAGATTTTGAAATTTGATCACAAATATTTCAAAATAAGCTGATCCAAAATAAACGAATATTAGCTTATTGGATTCATCTAATCATGAAAAATTAAATAGTAGTTATTTCATATGAATCAAAGTGATATTTACTAAAACCATATATCTTTTGTTTTTATTATTTTTTTTTATATATAAAAAATCATGATATAACATCATTTTGATTATTTTGGTTTTTCATTTTAATTTTGATCTCTAATGTCAAAATATTTTGACTTTTGAGTTTTCTTTTTGACTTAATATATAGTAGTATTCCAAGTACCAACTATTTGAAAATGAAATTTAAGATATTTAAAAACTTAAAATATAATATAGATTTGATAATACCTCATAATAGAATTATATTAAGAAAAAAAAATAAGAAATTATAACTTGGAATATTACCAATTCAGTATTTCATGCCTTATTCTTAGCAATCAGATAGTATAAAAGATAGAATTGCATAAATAACACAATACTAGTACTTTGTGTGTCTATTTAAAAATCAAAAAGATAGCAAATAAATTGCGATATATCTTTGACAAATAGCAGAATTGCAAATTCAGTACTTTGTATGTTATCTTGTTATCTGATAATTAAGAAATGGCAATTAAGAGAAAAATATATGGATTACAAGTTCAGTACTTATTATCTTAACCTGGCAATCAAATGGAAATATAAAGGTAAGATTGCATGTAAGTTCAGTACTAATACCTGATGAGTAAATACAAAGACTGATCTTGATACTTCTGATTCTCTAACCATCTGATCCTTTAGTCAGATTAGCGAATTAATAGAACTATTTTAGCTTCTTGCCAGTTTTTTACTAACTCTATAATACTGATATGACGCTATTATAATACTGGCATAGTACTGATTTGGATCTTTAAATTACATGCTATAAATTCAGCCATAATTATGTTATAGATCTAGCCAAAATTAACTGAAATTTCACAGTAAAATATACTGTATTATCTAACATAATTTTTTTGGCGATCTATTCTAATACATTATAGTATATAAAGGTATAATATAATCTGGTTAACTAAACAGTAAACAAATAGACTATAATGTTTTATTACATATTAATCTATAAAGATACATTATACTATAATGTTCTGTTACATATTAATTGAACTAAGTCGACCTATTAATATATCAATATATTAATAGGTTAACTAATTGCCTAATATATATGAATCTAATTCTTAATCATAACCAATTTTTGTGAATCAATAAAAGCTGATAATTATATAAAATCTATTACTAATTTGAATCTATAATGTGTTTAAAATATTTTATTATTTTATTATTTATTAAATTTTAAAATATTAATTCTACTATTATTATTACATTAAATAGAATCAACAATGTCTTCACCAAAAATTTCACCTCCAAATTCTTTATTACCAATCATTCTACATCATTGCTTGATGAGTAATTATTAAAGGTAGTTCTTACCATATAGATATCATATTTTTCTTCAAGATTTTTGCATAGATTTTCTATTATCCAAACTCTAACAGCTTATTTTCGTCATTTTGCATCTTTGCAAGATGGACTTATATGAATAAAGTCATTGATTAATGGTAAATTACATAATATATTTTGTTATTATATTTGGCATTATAAATTATTTTTTTTAAAAAAATAGATTAAAGTACGATTATTGATACTACAACAATTAGTTCTAACGATAATAAAAATCCATTTCGGCATCCACTTCAGGAAATAAATAATACTCAAGAACAACAAAATCAATCGCATGGATTAGAAGAATTAATTTCAAAAATGACTGCTGATAAGTTTTCATTAATTCCGTATTTATTTTTAATAATATTAATAATTAAATAACATATAAAAATTTGTATTATTTATTTACTAGCTTATATTGAGTTTATATATCTTATTTATTAATATCAGGCCCAGTTAGTAATATGGCTATTTTTGATCAGTTTCCGTCTCTGTGCAACAGGTATATAATACTATCAAAGTCAGTTTTGAAATTACTATACCAAGAAATAAAATGAGAAAGTTTTTTTTTTAAAAATCACTTTATAAATAAACTGGTTCCCTTTTTTTCCATCGTGTATAAAGTATAAATTCCATTTGTTACAAGATTTCTTAATTTCTTTCTTCTACAGCTTGCAAAGACATGATGCTGTTACAATCAATATTCAAGGCCGGGTACTTATTACAATTTCGATGTGGAGGAAAAAAAAAGTACGGTCAAAAAAAACTTTTATTCATTGTTTCCTAAAATGAACATCATTAACCTTATTTAGTTCAAATTAACCTTTTTATATTATTCAGCAATCTATCGTTACACGGTTATAAATCAGATTTTTAAAAATGAATTTAATAAATACTGTATATTCATATAAAATAAAATTAAATAAAATAAAAAAGAAAAGCTACACATACACTTAATAAACTATATTTTTACTAATGAAATAAAGTTACGATGAATTAAATTTTCTTATTCCTTTTATATGGGTCTAGTTTTTGACTCGGCCTTTTTATAATTTTTATAATTACCATTAGTTATAATGTTGTTCTATCGTCTCTTGAATACTTGGTTGTTCTCTCTTCTCTTGACCACTAGGTTGTCCTCATGATGCAAGCATGCTTCATAAGCGCATATTGTTCTGATATTTCTTTGATATGAATTCATTTTGGAATTGTTTCGATCACGTATTTAGCTAGCTTTATACATACAAAATAGTCAGTAGTTACATCGCATGGAGAATTAGAACATTATTAGTTGATTCTAACCAGAAATGTTTTATCTAGAGAATCGAATTTGTCAATGTATTCGTTTATCCAAAAAAAGGTTATAAATTAAAAGTTTAATTACCAAATGCTTTAGTCTTGAAAGTTGACAATTTATCCACTTGACATCTTAACGATTCTTGTATAAGTCAGTGTTAATGTTGAAGAGTGTGTTGACAATTACCAAGAAGATCCGCCGATGTTTTCATGAATAAATAGATCATCAAATAATCATAAAGGCTATCATGATGTTGTTGTTGGAATTAACCTCTTTCCATAAATTAACTTCAACTCGTTTTAAAGCTGATTGTTTAATTCCATCAGAGATGCTATTGCTAATAATAATTCTTTACAACACTTATTTCTTCATCGTTAACTTCAGGATGGTCTGAAAATACTATTAATATGCAAACTTTTTCGGTTAGAAGTTTGCATTCTTTGAATGTACGTGTACCAAAATCCATACCGAATCTTATCAAAAAGCCACGCGGTACTTGGTTTTAATCAAACTAGCTTCTTTGATCCACTCAGTTTGACCTTGCCCGGATAAGTCTAATGCGAAACATACATATTTCTTGATAGATTTCTCTCATTTCTTCAGTGTTCTAGCCCGTTCGTTGAATGAACATCTAAGAAAGATTGTTCTAAAATATAGTGATGCATCCCAGATAATTTGCAACAGATAAGTGCCAAAAGTTATTAGTTGTAACTTGCAATATTCAAATTTGATCAATTAAAATAAATTGTAGTTCAACGTCTAAAATTCTTCTAAATTTGCGATACAGAATAAGTGATTTCAATGCCTATTATTTGAAGCAAAAAGGCTTCTTTTGATAAAGATCTAGAGCTCTTCCAGTGGTAGTAGTTGAAGTACATATCAAGTGTTGCCAAAGTTTGGGATAAAAATTCATGATGACACGATAATGTTTGGAACTCGAGACTTGTCAGTAAAAAGAGCCGCAACGAACATTTTCCTCTTTGCAATAATATCTGACATTCTGCGTTGTTTAGAACATGCAAATTCACGCGTTTGTTTTAGAACATTACTAAAAATTCTTTTTAATCCATCATCCGATTTAACAAAGAATTTCAAGATATCTTTGCGAGATGGTAATCGAACTTTGCAGTTTATTGATCTATTCAAACGTTCTGCATTTTTTTTTTCATTATATTAACTAATTGCTTTTCTGATATAAAATAAACATATGATGTGACGAGTAGGGAAGAATGTTAAATAATAACACCTTTTTTTCGTGATTCATTATATCTTACCTATAAATTTTAAAACATCAACTCTATTGACCCAACCCGAGTTAAGAAAATAAAAATAATAAAAAATAAGAAATGTATTCACCATCTTTTAAGCTCTTTTCATAGATGTTCCACGTAATCTTAAACTTTTGATAATCAAAATGTCCCATTTAATCTGCATTATACTCTGTAACATTGATCAAGTTTGTAATGTCATGTTGGGATTTTTCCTTTAAGAAACTCATAAAATCATCAGCATCAGATAACCTACTTATCAATTTCCATCCAAAATATATGAAACTTTATCTAGTCGTTCAGTCACTCAATCCATTGAGGAATTTTGAAATGTGATCAAGGGATTGTACAAATCTATTATCTCTAGAGTTTCATAACCCATTAAATCGAGTTTACATTGAAATTTGTCACATTTTTCCAAAATTAAGATGCATCTGAACATTTAATTTTTCCCACTCTTGAAATTGCACACAGAAGGCGTTATATCTTTTAAAAGCAGTTTGTATCAACGTATTTGCTATATCTATTTCATTTAGCAGCAGCATCTTCCTGGAGACAAATTTCAAATATATTATAAAAATTTGGAGACTGATTGAATAAATAGCAATGTTTGCGCTATTTATGGTGTTACTCGAAACTTTGTATTTGCTGTAAATAAACATTCACATCTTAAGCGGTCTGATAAAATCTTTCATAAAACTTGAAAAGTATATCGGATTGAAATTATTACAGCTTTCTAACTCTCGCAATTCCATCCAGAGAGATCATCTCACTTGAAGTTGCGTTAAGATGGTTGAATAATTCTTCGCCTAAGTGTTTCAAAATTTGTTGTAATGATTTTATGTCAATAGTTCTTTCAATAAGCAATTTGTCAAGACGCTTTGATATGCTTAACGTATGAGTTTAAGGTTTTCTACACATCCAGTAGCGCAAAATAAACAAAATTCCAAAATTTCCTATAACTTAAAGTATTATCGATATAAAATGGCACAGATTATAGACAAGCCTAAAAAATGGTGCATGACATGGATTGATTCATTATTTGAGTAAATCTGGTGAACGCATCATCTGACTAAACATTGCTAAATCACATAACTATTCTGATATAATATATCATTTTATTTGTTTTAAATAAAAATATTTGTAATTATATATATCGTTTTTCCTTTTTTTATAAAAAAATGCAAATTTATAATGTAATTTATTCATTTTTTAGGGATTTGAAATTTTCAATTTTTAGAACTAAAATTTTTTTCTCAGGTAATATGAAACTTAATTTCAAATTTCATTGAATTTTACCATTTATATATTTATATTAAACATTTTTTAAAGATCATAAGAAACTTTATTTATAATATATCAACACAATTTTTTATTTATTATACGAGGATAAAAATAATACAACTCATATGACAAGACTAAAGAGCAAATATAATAAATAAATATAGGTAACTTACATTATCGATGTCGGCCGTCTAAGGGTCCAAGGAATGGGGGGTATCCCAAAGGAACACCTACTCGCGAATTGCAGTTAAAGGCGAAACAAACCTAACAAAATTATTTTTGTTTTGGTTAGTTTCAACATAAGGGAAGTTACATAGCGATTTCTACCAATAGAAAAAGCAGACCCTTATGAACTTTAACAGAATTCACGAGTAGTACTATTGTAGCACTATGGACTACCAATAGGTAGGTCCCCCCCCATTATTCGTCTGTTTGATTAGAAAATTAAAAAAAATTTAAAGTACGAAAATCAAATGGTTATACCTAATATTTCCACCTCTACATTAGCCCTCTTTTCGTCTCTTCTAATAAATTAAGAAAATAAAACATTAAATAAAATTCATCACTAAAACATTGTTTTTTATTTTTTAGTCTTGTCAATATGAGTTGTCATTATCGTGAGAAAGGAAAAAGGACAAAGTTAACCACCACCAAGTATCCCTCATCGTAAGATAAAAAGAAGTGAAAAAACAGTTATCTAAGCCAGTAGGTACGCTTAGGAGTAAACAATATCAGGGAGAAAATTTTTACTTCATGCTGTAGCTATTTTCCAGGAGAGGAAAACTAAAAAAAAAGATAGACATCCAAATATGAAGTTTATTAAAGGTAACTTTATATTATTTTTTGTTGAAGGGATAAGTAAAAGAAAAGAACGCTCACAAACTTTTTCCACTTTTTAATTTTTATAAGAAAAAATGGGGAAAAAAAATAACAAAAAATCGTGCTTGCAATTCTTTGCAATTTAAGGTATAGACACTCCAATAAGAAAGCTAAATTTAGTAAGCATAATCGTGGTTCCGGTTCAACTGAATTTGGATATTTGATCGTGTGAATATTTTCTTTAAGGAGTATTGTTCGATGCAATTTTGCTGTAAATATGATTGGCCTCGAATTATGAATTATAATGATGAACATCACGAGCGTCAGGATTCAACTTATAATAAAGTTGCAGGAGCATCCCATCTTGTAGCACCAAACTCTCTTTAAGTGCCACCTTTTCACTTTTTATACATTCCATCTTGACTAAATATTTAAACTTATATTAAAACTGTAAATTAATTTGAATAATTATAATCAGATTATCAAATTTATAAACCATAAACTTTCGATTAGGAATAGCGTATTAAGAATTTTCAGTGATAAAAACCCATCTTTGATGTGAAAATATTTAAATTGATATATATATTTTATAAATGAGATTTATTGTTCAGTAAAACAATTAAAAATTATATTATAATTACTTTTCCCTCTAGCTCCTCGTGGTTACCAAAAATATAAATTTTTTGAATTAACTTGTGGCATTGTGGCTAAGAGACGATCACTCTTTTGATGCGATCTTTTTATTATATTACTTGAAAATTCTGTCGATTGTTATTGTAATTACACCACTAAACTTAATTATGAAGTATTTTAATTAAAAAAAAAATAAATATTAACGTTAAAAATTAGATATGTTTGCTGCGAAATGCGGTAAAATTATTCTAAACAAAATCCGGAAATTTTCTGCGGAACATACTGCGCATATTTATCATAATTAAGATTATCGTTCGTTAAGAGAAATAATTTACGCTTATTTATGATAAAAGAATGTCACAATCGACTCTAGTTGGGCAGGATTAATCGCAAGCTTATTTTATAAATAATTCAATTAATATATTTTTTGCCTAAATAAATTCATTTTTATATATGATTTACAACCGTGTAACAATAGATTGCAGGTTAATGATGTTCATTTTAGGAAACAATGATTAAAAAGTTTTTGACCGTACTTTTTTTTCTCCACACCGAAATATCATGTGTTTGTAACAAATGGAATTTATACTTTTATACACGATGGAAAAAAAGTGAAACAGTTTTATCTATAAAGTGATTAAAAAAAAAAACTTTATCGTTTTTATTTCTTGGAATAGTAATTTTCAAAAACCCGACTTTATATAAGTTTAACTGCTGCACAGAGACGAAAACTGATCAAAAATGGCCATATTACTAACTGGGCCTGATATTAATATATATATACTCAATGTGGATTGAGAAGGTAAAAATAGTATATGGAAAATTTTTATTTTTGTATCAGAAATTGCTATGTCAGATTTAATAGGAGAAGTAAAAGAACTTCGTGATGGAAAAGAGGCTCTTCATTGAATCAGTATTCAGGAAAATCAAACAAGGACACAGCATTCTTTGTCTCCTGATCCATCATCAACTAAAGTTCAGAAAAATTTAGAACCAATGAATCATGAATATAAGAAGGCTTTCCGGGTTAGTAATGGTTGCATTGTGTTTCAATGGTATTGCTTTGATGTGAATTTCTAGAATCAATCAAGTAAAGTTCGCGTGACTTTCCTTGATATCAGTGATCTGTGTACTGCCTTTGTCATTAACAATTTGAAGTTCTAACTTATTTGATACTTAATAATTACTGTAGGATGAGGTCGTCCAAACCTTAAAGTGCCTTGATAACTCGTTGTTTTTGATCATACGAAACGTTGGCTTGAAATAAAACCAAAATATTATACCGACTATAAAAAAGACATTGGGAGATCGATTTCAATATACTGACAGAGTTAAAAAAGATTTTGCAAAATCTTCATCGTCATTAAAGAGATGCATATAATACTTCAATGAATCCTTTAAAATAAAGATGAACAAACAAAGAACTACAAAGAACTGGAACGAACTGTAGGAAAAAAGATGTAAGTTGAAAATTTTATACAAGTTTATTAAATTTATCTGTTTCTTTAATTACAATATTTCATTATACCAACTTTTATTTATTTATTTTATTACAAAAGAAACGAGAGACGGCAAAGAGGATTCTATCATATGGTAGATATTAAGGATCAGAATCTTGTTGATTTACAACCTTAGAAGCAATTATCAACAATTCAAGCTAACATTCAGATGAACGTTCTGAATCAGACACGGAGAAAGTACAAGAAGAAAAAAATGTAAATATTTGTCTATCACGAAATGAAAGTTCTGATAAACAGTGGAGATCTAGCAGTGTAAGTTAAATTACTTGATCATCTAAAATAATAAATAAGACCTATTTACATTCTATTAATTTAAAAATTTTATCTATAGCTTCGAAACCTTTTGCGACATGCTGATTTGATGGGCGAAAGTATAAATATAAAAGTGGGGATGAAAAGGTGGTAAAAAAGGATTTCTTCGTGTTGCGCCTAAAACAAATACTACCTAATAATGTAATTTAATTTTAATTATTTATAATTGATGTAATGATTAATTTATATATATTCATATAATTCATATATATATATATATATATTATAAAGAGATGAAGATGGGACAAAGAACAAGCTTACAGAACAGTTCACGAACCTTACAACATCGAAACATATAATAGAACCCGTTGCAACGATGGATGGAGGATATGCGGTAATTTATGCTAACTTTATCGAATTCATGGATCCTCTTCGTCCATGGGGAGGAATCTTTGGCGTTTTCTTGGATTATGAAAAAGTAACGGAACGGGAACAAGTTGTTCTTTATCAAACTACAGAACCGGGATTAGAATTTACTGCGCTCAACTGCGGTTTCGCTTACATAGGAGTTGGACATAGTTGTTTATTAACTGTTAAACGTTATCTCACTTTAACTGATAAATTTTATGTTAAAGTTGATTTCCTTTCATCAGGAACTGTATATAATGTTCAAACCTTTAAAATTCCGGGATTAGATCAATATAATATTTTGGCGTTACCTTATGGAGGCTATTTCTTAAGTGGGATAGAAGCATTCCCAAATGATACTAGTAAACTTAATATCTCTGGATATGTTTTAGGTTACAATGATACTTATTTTGATTGGAACCTTACAAACCCTACCGAAACAAACTTTAAAGGTGATTTCATAGTTTTACCAAACAATGATCTTGTACTTCCTAAACCGGAGATAGAACAAAATTGGACTTTATTCACCACCGATTTATATAGAGTTGCGAGAGAGAAAGGTAAATCCAATTCTTCATTCATTCATTTTTTTTTTTTAAACATTTTTTAATTTTACCATACTTTTTTTTCTTAGATCAAGGATATAATAATTTACACATCAATGCCACATATCCGGTAATAGGTGAAATTGTCAATGCAACAGAAACAAAGTTCCTCATAATCAACTATTATGATAATGTGGATTTATCAACTGGCAACATTTCAATTTTTCAAAGCGATGGTAGTCTACGTCAAACCACTTCTATAAACAACAAAAATGAAAAGAATGAATATGTAAATGTTGACGAAGAAACCTCCATTGTTTACGTTACAATAATTGATAGTACATTCAATATGCAAGGTGAAAAATATTATGTTTTGATTGATAACGATATTGTAAAGAGTCGTGCCTGCAAAGAATCACTCTATGGCATACATGAAAAGTTTGGTTTTTTACAACAGGTAAGTGCTTTTGTAGAACTCTATCATGTTAACTCGACCAAAAATTAATGACTTTTCAATAGGTTCGGATGATTACTAAAGTTCAGATAAAACGAAGACAAATGAAACAATAAATCTTTAGATAACATTGATGGAAGTGTTCGATTGACACCTGAAGGGACCACTCATTTTAATGGCTTAATCATGACGGACGTGAAAAATTTTTTATGAAATTAACCAAAGAGTTGGCCAGTGCGATTCCCGTTATTCCGAATCGAATCATTACCAATAAAAGGTTTCAAATTGACGCCTCACTCCATAAAGAATCTAAAGAACAAATCATTTTGTCCATCAATGTTAAGAAAGCTGAAACTATGAAAGGAAGATCAGTCGATTCAATCGTTAATGATTTAAAGGCTTTGATTATACATAAACAATTACAGTTATTGCATCTGGCGAAATTACAAGATATTTAGATCCAGATTATGGATATGAACCCAATCGTAAGAGATCATTTTCAAAATTATTCAAGAAAATTTAATAATTATAATTTGTAAAATAGCCAGTGTTAGCCGGAGGGCTGGAAATAAAACTTAGACGATATAATTCAGTCCGTCGAATTAATCACAATAACTTTATCACAATCACGCCTGTATGAAGACACGGCAAAAGGTAATAGTAAATGAATAACAAATATCTTTATTGAACTCTTAGTTTATTCACAAAACCCTATCTCGAGTTATCTTTCAACTCAAGGGAAAATACATGCTATTTATATAAAACAAACTAATAGTAATATAATATGATAAATATGAATTATCGGTCAAATATGATCAATCTGTTATATTTGTCAACTAAATTAAATGATCGCTGCAGTACAGATCATGGCTTTATCATTATAAAGAAATGATAAATAAATTGTTCTTTTAAAATGATAATATATTGTTTTAAAAGAATGATAGAAGAATTATTCCAATAGAATAATAAAATATTATTTTATCAAAATGATAAAAAGAAACATTCTTTTAGAATAATAAAATATCATTTTAAAAGAACAATAAATAAAATTATTCTAATAGAATAATAAAATATCATTTTAAAAGAACAATAAATAACATTATTCCAATGGAATGATTAAACATAATTTAAAGAAATGATAAATAAAATTATTCCTTTAAAATAATAAAAATCATTTTATCAGAACAATAGAGAGAATCATTTCTTTAGAATGTTAATACATCATTCTAAAGAAATGATAAATAACATTATTCAATAGAATGATAATATATTGTTTTAAAAAATGATAAAAGAATCATTCTGATAGAATAATAAAACATCATTTTATCAGAATAATAAATAAAAATATTCTGATAAAAGTATTATGCATCATTCTAAAGGTATGATTATGCATCATTTTAAAGGAATGATAAATAACATCATTCTAATAGAAGATTAAATATTATTCTAAAGGAATAATAAATAATATTATTCTTATATAACAATAAAATCATTTATCAGAGTAAATAATATCATTCTAATAGAATGATAATACATTATTCTAAAGAAACGATAATAAAATCATTTTGATTGAATGATTATACATTATTCTAAAAAAATTATAAATAATATCATTCTGATAAAATGATAATACATCATTTTAAAGGAATGATAAATGAATCGTTTTGATAGAATGATAAAATATAATTTTATTAGAATGATAAATAAAATTATTCTGATAGAATGATTATACATCATTCTAAAAGAATAATAAATAATATTATTCTTATAGAATAATAAACATTATTTTATCAGAATAATAGAAAGAATTATTTCTTTAGAATAATAATATATTGTTTTAAAGGAACAATAAATAAAATCATTATGATAGAATGATTATGCACTTTTTAATAAAATACAATTATTAGATAATAATTTCCCTAAAGAGAATTGTATCATCATATATCTAGATAAAAATAATCATGGATAGTGAAAGGCTGATGATTTGGTAAATCAAATAGTTGAATGTACTATTCCAATATTTGAAGCATGTTTTTCAAAATGTCAGATCTTGTTTGTATTTGATAATATATCAAGCTATTCAATCTTTTTACCAGATTTACTTATTGCTAAACACATAAATCTTAATCCTAGTAGAAAATAGCAAAAAATATGCAAAATGTATTTTAATAGAGATATTTTACAAGATATGATATTTTCTTTAGATTATCACATTTCTAAATTACGTAAAAAACCAAAAGTATTAAAGCAAGTTCTAAATGAAATAGAATTATGGCCAAATAAGAGATTAAAATTAGAAGTAGCATAAAAAGTAATAAGTCAATAGCCAGATTTTTTAGCACAAAAGGAATAATTAGAAGAAGTAATTACTGCAACTAGACATTAAGTTATATCCTATCCTAAGTTTTATTATGAGCTTATCTTCATTGAGAACAATTGGGATATAGCCAAGAAATTTAGTATGTCAGATTGTGATTACTTGTAAATAGGATTATAAAGAACTATTTTATTAATTTTTACTTCTATTTTACTTACAACTATTTGCTAATATACAAGAAAAGTATTTTATTATATGAATATATATCAGAAAGGTTTAACAGAAAAAGTAGCAGAATTTGCTGTTAAAAAATACCGTTTGCATTGTTAGATTTCTGACTCAGTTTTACAATTAATTGATAATTAGAAATTGGTTTCATTTAATATATTGGCTATAGGCAAATAAAAGAGAAAAATTGGTACATGAACTAAATTTCAAACATTATATATAAATAAATATTAAAAGATGAATTTAAAAAATGAACTTATCTTTTATATCCAATAAAACTAATATTATGCAGGCAATCCTTTACAATGCAATTAAACACTCTTTTGTATTGAATTATTAAGTATGATTGTTGATTTCTTGCAATATAGGTGAACACTCTTTCAAATGTAAACTCATTTTGCAGTCTGTTTGAATATTCTTTTACTTTCATAATAAAATAGGAGAAAATGTTTTATTTTTATTAAAAAGTTACACTATAAACGTGATAATTGATTTTACAAAATGAAAAAATAAAAATTAACCAATCAAAAATGGTAAAATTGATCATATATATCACATGATGAGGTAGTCAAAAAATCTGATTGATAGTAAAATTCTTTAAATTTGAATTGCTACTACTTTTTAAAAAATAAGTTTACAGAAAATCTAAAAACATGATCTTAAAAAGCTTATTCTATTTTACTATTCTAAGGTTTTATTTATATTTATCATTTTTTTTGAACCAGGATTAGCAGGATTAGCAATTTGAATTTATCAATTTATTTGATGAAACTAAGTTGCACATACTGTACTAGTTTTATTATATTTGAATATTACAGTTGAAGCTTACTATAACAAATTCCTATTTCTATATTCCAAGTTTTTTGTTATTATGAATTTTATGAATAATCCTGAATTTTATTAAATAAAATAATTGAATATAATGAATTTTTATAATAAAACTTATCATATGTATAATGAATTGAAAATCCTATACCAAGTATAATAAATGGGACTTGTTAAAAAAGTATCTTTATATAATGAATTTTTATATTAAATGTAAGGGATATAATGAATTTTTTTTGTATGACTATTAAAGGAAATATTACATTATAAATTTTAATAATGTATAAATTAATAATTTAAATATTTGTAAGAATATAATAAATTATGTAAAATGATTTAATAAATTTTATAAGGATTAATTAGTATTAAATCTCAGATTAATTACTGTAAATGGTAGACTATAGTATTTTCTAGTGTATAGTACTATACCCATAATTTTGATGTAAACTATCTGGATACTATGCATAAAGACTTCTAATTTTTTTAATTAATTTGTATGGTATTTAGGAGTATTATACTATAGAGTATTGTATTATAGGAGATATTATACTACAAATATATTAAAAAAGATTGCGAATTATTGCAGTAATAATTACGTATTTATTTATTTATGCTAAATTTATTAAAAATGACCAAATTTATTATTTATTTATAATTTAATATTCATTCTCATAATAGAAAGCTTCCAGTTCTTTATATTCATTTATATCAGACTTATCACTATTATTTTTTTTCATCACCACTATCATTATTGTTACTATAATTATCATCATTTATTATTACTATTGCTATCGTTGCTATTATAACTATCATTGTTATCCTTGTTATCATTAATATCCTGAACTTTATCTTATCCATTTTTCTTTTTTTTATATTATTAAGTAATATATCAAAATCAAATATCAAATTATCCTCACTTCCACTTCTAGTAATAGAAATTCGAAAGATCTTTGAATTATATAAATATCTATACTACATGATTTTTTTACCTATTCAGCTATAATAGTATAAGAAGGTCATTTAATCCTTCCAGTAGGTATTAATTCTCTAATTTCAAAATTCATTCATTCATTATAGTAATATTTTAACTTTACTTTAAAGCTTTAATTAATAGCAAATCTAAAGATTGTATTTACTTATAAGACTGCCAGGAATCACTGCAATATTAGTTTGCTTCTCAATAAATATATTTTTAACTGATTTTATAAGATGCTTGTGAAAAAATCTAAAATTAATAAAGTCCTTAGGTTGCTAAGTGCATATTTTGAGTCTACACATTCTCAACCTACCAGAGTATTTTTTGTTTATTACACTATTCTTTTTCATTTATGTGAATATAAATTTCTTAAGAAAATGATTCTATTGGTATATTTATAAGCTTGAAAATACAAACTGCTAATAATTTTATGCTATCAGCCATACATCCTAGTATAACAGTAAAATTTGTTTTTTTTATTACCTATAGTTTGTATATTAATGGTTGAAATGCTATAATGATTCAAAGTAGTTGAATAAAGTAGATTAAATATAACAGGTGTTTCATTTATATTACAATGTATTTTAATGAATAATCATGTTAAATTCATCTATATAAATAAAACTTATAAAATTTTGTTGTTTTATTAAAAGATCGTTAGGAAGAGATTACACAACATGTATTCTTTTTTTATAACAAGATTTTACTTATTTATAAATTCTTTTAAATATGTTTCAAAAATTTAAATTGTATAATAATTGATATAGATCTACCCATTTTTTTTTTAGTAATCAACTTTGCTTTTCTAATTATCATATTTTGTGTAATAGCTTTTGCATCCGTACTTAAATTAGATATTCATCTAAAAAGATTTTGTTCAAGTTTTAAAGAGTTGTACTTTAATTTTTATGCAACTTTTGTATATATGATGCTACACTTTCAAGTTAAGATTTTTGATTCATTCAATAATAGATTTGTTTTGTTTTCACTTCAAACCTTCTTGCTGCTAAATGTTTACTTTCACAATGTTTAGCATGATTTATTATAAGCAGTTTTTCATAAGCACATTACTGCCTTCTTTTTTTGTTATCACTCATGTCTTTTTGTTTTTACCTTGATGAACAACTATATTGTTAAACTTAACAAAGATTACAAAGAATAAGCAAAAAAGATTTTATTGATTAAGTTTGTACAAAGGGGTAAGAATATAGTTATGGTCTAAAATGTATGATCTGCAATTTCCAAAGTCAAATTTTAGATTATCGATAAGATTCTTTCCTTTATTCAAAGTATCTTCTATAGTATAGTATCCTTCAAAATTCGAGAATTCGTATGATACCCAGGTACTATAGTCTAACATGTCAAATCTAGGTTTAATCAATATTAAATCGGTGGTGATTAATTAGTTGATTCAATTTATTTTAATTTTTATAATTTAAATTTGAAATTGCTGAAAATTTCAATTGCAAAACTGCGAAAACTATGTAAATTTAAAATTACAAAAATTTTAATTGTGAAAATATGTACAGTCAGATACAATCATATAAGATGCATAATACATGATGTTTGTTATTATTTGTTGTTATTGCTTATTTAATAAAGTGAAGTTCATAGGCGTGGTACTAAAATTTAGTATTTTTTGCACAGTTTTCGTGAAATTCAAAGACACTTTTCTTTCTAATAAAACTTACTCAATTTTTATTCATTAGTTATGTTTAAATATTCGTTAGAAAGAGAATAAAATTTTGGATGATATATATAATAATAATTGATTTATTAAATAATATTGCTTTAAAATATACATTTTCTTAAGATATTTATTATTAAAATCTGATTGAATATGATATTTAGTATATTGTATAATGAACAAATTGTTAAAATTTGGTAAGACGTTACCGAATTTTCTCATTATAACGAATTGTGACCTCCAAAAATGATGATTTGTTATAGTGAGGTTCAACTGTATATTCCAATACTTCTCGAATAACAACCTTTGTTTTCAATAAAGATCATCATTAATTTGCTTCATCCAAGCTTGATTATTAGTATAGAATTGCTCGAGATCTTTAAGAGAGAGATGAGATAAGAATAATGTGCAAGGTTTCAAAGGAATTTAGATGATAGAGTCATGATTAAAATTTTCATCAAATTCTTAGTCAATCAAATTGATTTTATTTATGATTACATGATTTAGTTTCGTCAAAAACTTGTACATAAATAAAAGTAATAATAATAAAAAATTTATTTGAGAAGATAAATAAGAAAAAAAATAAAAAAATCGAAATAAATATAAAACATTCGTGCAAATACTAATTCTTAAAAATTTTCAATTCGAATTTGAGTTGATGTACTATTCTATTAGGGAGACAGCAGTTTTGATTGCAGAACAGGTGGAATCAAAAATATTGTTGACTAACATCTCCGTATTTACAGTGTTAAGAAGATACACTGGAAATTCTCCAATTATGCCGCGAAATATGTTAATCATCTCATTAGTTTGTTCTGTGATTTTCCCGAAAAAGTAGCAGATTTGTTTGGATTTCATCCCCCCTAACACACTTTCTGCAGTTAGACCGTACGGGTCGCCATTAGGGTAGCTATCGTTACTGTTTTTATAACGTGTTCCGTGTGGTGGGCAGTCCCCGATATGGTAAATTATACGGGCTGTACGGACATTATTGCGCCAGGACATTTGATTCACGGCTGCATTAAGACCGCCTAGAACGTCTTCTGGACTATCTCCACCACCCATTGCTGAAACGGTGGATAATTCTCTTTCGAAATGCACTTTCGAGTCAGTGAAGGGGATAATCTGCAGACGGTTAACACCATCGCAGTGGTCGCGATAGCCACAGAAACCGAATCGAATTGTAACACTTGGTTTAAAAGTTTCCATATGTGCTGCTATCCTAAGGATACAGGCTTTAGCAGCGTTAATGTGGCTTGCCATAGAACCGGTACAATCCATAACAAAGCAAAGGTCAACTTCCATCGAGATACGTATATGAAATTTTTTTTTAAGTCTAAACTTTTAACAAATAACGTATCAGAATAATAACAATTAATTAAAGAACAATTTTATAATGGTTAAAATTATGAAATAACCTCTTTTATTTTTTTAAAAAAAAAATGATCAAATTGAATTGTTATTGTACACATGTGTTTATATATTAGAATTAATCCTTTCATTAAATTACAATTTTATTTTTTTATAAATCAATTTTAAGAAATTGATTCACTTATCTCACATATCAGATGCTGTGCGACAAAATTATTTTTTTAGTAACATGCATATGTGACAAGTTGTCAAATAGCAATATCACACAATTTTAATTATCACATGGTTGAAAATAAGAATATATTATTATATTATGTATAACACCAAAATGAGATCTGGAAGAGAAGAACCAGGATGTCTAGTGAAAAAAAAAACAAACGAAAAAAAAAAAGATTCAGATAATTATTGGAATGAATCAATTTATAAGTCCAGAGAGTCTGAGGAAAAAAAAAACTTATTAGAGTTTTCCAAAATAAAAAACGTGAAAATTTAAAAGCAAAGGAAAAACTTATAAATTTAGAAAATGAACTGACATCTTGTAAACATGATCTTGAATTGCAAAAAGAAAAGATGAAACAAGAACTTGTTAAAGAGAGAGAAAATTATGAGAAAACCATTAAGAGTTTAGAACAACTTAATAAGAAACAAGAGAAAAGTTTCCATCAATTATTGCAACAAACACAAAAAAAAACATACTAAGAACCTTAATAATTTACAAAAATAAATTAAATGATAAGGGAAACGGCTTAAGTGAATTAGAAAAAGAAAATGCTAAACTTAGAGAAGAATCCTCTAAATATTAATCAGCACTTGGTGTAGCGACAAATACTAGTCTTGATGATGATGATCAAAATCATTTCATTCGGTTAAATTCAAACGAGACATCTTGCAATTACAGCAATCTTTGGAAAATTATGTAACTCATTTGAAACCAAATATTGATATAGATATTGAAAAAGTACGAATACTTGCGCAAGAATATGGTTGTTTAGATGAAATTAACGTCGAAAATCCAAATAAGCCGTTTATTAAGGCCATTTTACAATGCAAAGTATTAGATCAAGTGCAATTTCTTTCTTATATATTATCTAATTATCGAGGTTCAGATTTCTCACTTAAATTGGATATAAATTTAAAAACATGAGAACTGATAAAATTAATCAATTCTCTCTCTAAGTGTCGCGATGGTACTGACAAAGTTATTGATGCGGCGGCAATAAAAATTCGTCAAAAATTTATGGAATTCTTAGTAATCGCGGATATAATGATATGATTGGTTTCAATGTTGATGGAACATCTATAACTTATAGGAATTGTCAAATAAGTTATGCTAGCAAAGAACTTAATAAAATGATGAATCAATATCGAAAAATCAATGATGTTGATAAAAAAAATAAAGTTGAAGCGATGGCACCAAAACTTGTTCAAGATATTTACAAATTATTATGGTTTCGTTTAAGTGTACAAGAACCGGAAGAGGAACTACATTTCTTTAGTAAGGATACCAAAATTGATTCAAATTTGATGAACGGAATTTGGGACGATGATGGTGATGGTGATGTCAATCAATTAAGTGTAGGTATTTGTTATTTTCCTCTTTTTGGGCGAGATTTGGAGTCTTCAAGCAGAAAAGTATATACAACTGCAAAAGTATTTCCACGAGCTAGAATTAGTTCAATGAGATTAACGAAGAAAGCAGATGAAGTATCAAGAATTTTAAATGTAAATTCAATTCTCAACATTTTATTACCTTTTTTTTTTTCAAATCATTATATTATACTCTATTTATTATATTATAATAAATCAAGGCAATTTTGATTATTATTTTATTCTCTACATTTAATTTGTAAATAATAGTCAGTCAAAGTCTGCTTCGACAATATTAAACAATTTTATTACAAAGTAATATATTGCGCCACAGGAATTGAATTTTGGAAATTTACCGAAATGGCAATGATCTTGCCATAGATATCACAATCAAACATTTTCATTTATTCCATCAAATTAAATTTTGTCACATTTTTAAGTAATATGTCGTATGATGTCACTGAATTTTTTGTTTTTTCCGAAAATTCTTTTCAATGACCTCTTCCAAAAGGGAACACGTTTCTTATCTAAGTCCAAATTGAGTCATTGTAAAATCTTGAAAAAGAAAAGGGCAATGATAACAGATCTTTTTGATTAACGTTCAAATTGTTTATTTTATTAAAAATCAAAGCGGAA
>CAMKVN010001058.1:0-21098 GCA_946474995.1 Funneliformis geosporum | reverse complement strand
AAAAAATATTAATTATTTATAAAGTAAATCAGAAGAGAATTTATAGTAAATAAGCAGGCAAATTTGCCTGCAAAACCTTACAATCTAAGGGATAGCCATGATTATAGATTATGTTTTTCTAGTAACCTTAAAATCTATATTATCATCAGTTGTACAACATATTTCTAAAGAAATTCTTAAAAAAGATTCTCAATATATTAATATAATATACCCTAAATTGAAAGATCAAATTCTGAATACGGCTATAAAAGATGATACTGTCATGAAAAGGGAAAAAGTATGGGGGCAAGTTACAAATAAAATTATAGATGTTTTATATCCGCTAATCCAAGCCTTTAATATAGAGAAAAACCTCTTATTAAAGTCCTAATAGAAGAGAAGCTAGAGGATCCCAGAGGGACTGAGTTAGATGATCCCATAAATGATATAATATCAGTAAGTTCTAATACTCTAAACTATACTATTAAAGCATATGCATAATGTAATTCAGCTGAAAAAAAAATAGTCAAATATATTGGCCCAAGTCCTTAGAGATAAATTTTTTACAAATAAAGGATGCTGATGATGTTGCGACTATTTATTGCAAAATAGGAGATTTGGTAATACCTTGTGCAATGATTGATACAGGCTCTGATTATTTCATATTTTAGATAATATTGCTGAACTTGTCGAAGAGCTTTTAGGTATTAAAATTAATAGGAAAAAAATTCATAGACTTAATGGGGTTGCAAGTCAATCCATATCCATCGGCACTATGGATAATATTCTTATAACAATTGGTTCTAGAGAAAATACTACCACTATCACAAGTGAATTTTTTGTTGTGCATGCAGAAAAGGATCGGAATGGAAATGCTAAATCTTTAGTAATTCTTGGTACTCAATAGCAATATTGAGCTAGATAAGAGCCTTTAATAAAAGGAGAATTTAAAGCCACATATAATGGAAAGACTATTACCATTTCCCTATGAGTTCACAAATCCTAGCAGAATGTCTTTACTGTGAAAAAGGAGGATTCTAAAGAGAACATTCCTATAGAAATAAAAAAACTAGCTAATCAGATATGTCAATACTGCAAAAAGGAGTTCACATATCCCTCTATTCTTAAAAGATACTTAAAGTTAAAAAATATGTGTAGTAAGCAGATTAGTCTGGCAAGTTATACGCGAAAGATTGATTAATTGAATTGGTAATATTAAAATGTATACTATTTAAAGATTTTTTTTCTTATAGATACTTATAATTTACTCAGCTTTTTATAATTATTATTTCTTCTACAGTTGATCACTATGGATTTGCAGTTGATCATTGTAAATCATGAAAGTCTTAGATCTTCACGATTCTGAAATTAAGCTGTATTAACATACAGGTTTCTAATCAATCAATAAAGTCAAAAAATATTAATACCCTCCTTCGGTCAAGGCTTTCATGCAAAATGTTTACCATTAATTTTCTCACTAAAATGATAAGCTTATCTCCCACAAAAGCAAAGCTTCAAGGGAATTATTATAAAAGCCGATTTGACGTAACGAATTTGGAATGCTAATAGCTCGTCAACCAATGACCCAAATTTGATGAAGATTGAACGTCTGAATTTAGCAGGTTCTGTACATATACCAAACCAAACTTTGTAAAATTCCGATTACTAGATGCGTAGTTATTCAGAAAATTGTAAAGCCAACTATTTTGGATATAATCATGAAAGAATCTTGTGGAGGTAACATTACCAAAGTGGCGTGAGAAATGTTGATAACCTGACAACCTACAAAATACTAGTTTCCGGTTCTGGGAACATAAAGGAGGTGAGAAATTGATAGGTTGTTATGTTAGAATTCATAGCTACCCAGCGAATCCCAAAATGTATTATTAGTTCTATATAAGCATTGAAACTTCAACTGCTTGCGAAACGTGGTCCAGATATGGTAGAAATCCCAAACCAATTCGAACAGATGCAGGACACTGAGAGCTTCAAAACAAGCTAAGGTATGAAGTATTTGGATCACAGAAACCCAAAATAGCCTTGACAGTTATAAGTTAATTATTAAATTGTAGATTGATTTTGCAAAACGTGATACTGCAGAACCGTTGCAATTTTTCTTCACCTTTTAATCTGAATTGGACTCAGATAAATCTGTTAGCTCTTTGCCAAGCTCTAAGCTAGTTTGCTCTTCTACATAATTTCCTATCCAATCTACAGTTCTTTCAAGCCTTTTGAACTGAGGATTAAGTTTATTCATTTTTATCATTAATGCTACAATTTCTCCAATAAAAACACTGGATTTTTTATCAATTGCTGGAGATGCTCTTATATGATGATTGAGTTCTGATAACTTTATTAGCTCTTTTACTATGCCTTTCTCATACTCACTATATGTGCTATTAGTTAATTGCTCTTGTTTACTTTCCATTATAGAGAAGTATTCTATAACCAAATATTTATTATACAAGAAAAAAAATATATAATATTAACACTTCTTCGATCAAGACCTTCAGGATACACATTCACTTTGATACTTCTCTGGGAGCTTAGATATTATCCCTTAAATCGTAGGATTTTGCAAGCAAATTTGCCTGCTTATTTACTATAAATTTTCTTTCGATTTACTTTATAACGATAAATAATTAATATTTTTTAAAATTTTTTTTTTTAAATTAATTTTATAAATATATAATAAATTATAGTAAGTTTTACCTTTTAATTATATATTAAAAAGTTTAAGATTATTTAGAAGCTAAAATTTATAATTTTTTAAAAAAATTTATATTAAAAAATTTTATGATTAATCTATGATAAACTTTTTAGAATTTACTTTTAACTATATTAATATCGATATTAATGGAATATTATAAAATTACTTATAAATTAAAACTTTAATTATTATACTTTTTATAATTTATTAAGAAACTTTATGATTTTAATTAATGATAAAATGATTTAATTAGTATGCAAGCATATCATTTTTTAAAGAATTTTTAAAAAATTATTATATAAAATTGTTTGAAACTTAATTTTAAAATTAGATTATTTTAAAAATCTTTTAAAAAACTTAAAATCTTTATTAATAAAGTTAATAAAAAATATATTAAACTATAATTTTTATATAATAATGATATTAATAAAATTAATATTTAATATTTTATTAAGAAATTAACACTTTTTTTTAACTTCGCAGGCAAATTTGCCTGCTTTACAGTCTAAGGGATAGCTCTTTTTTCAGTCTCTTTTTCAGCTATGCCACGCTTGACCATATTCTTGAATGCTTGAATATGCCAATGACTATAAAGAATGCAAGTTACCCCATCTGATAATATCTAATGCTTAGTATCTATGAGACAAAAAGCCTTCTTTTCAGACTCAACCATAGATATAATATGATCTTTTAATCAGAATCCTATATTTTTAGCATAGAATACCTTTTTTGGAATAGACAATCCTGATATACTTGAGTCATAAGGGATTTACTTTTAGAATAGGTGTTTTCTGCTATTTCATTCATACCCTTCTTGCTGACCCCCTTATGCTTTGACTTTGTGAATTTATCAGCTAAGATATAATGATATGATTTTGCTCGATATGAAATAATTCAGTAATTACATTTCCTGGAGTCTCATCTTTGAAATGTCTAATAGTCTTTGAATTATTAAGATCAAAAAGGTTTGGTCATTTTGCTATATCATTATAGATATCTTCGATCTCAACTATGAATATAAAGGAATTCGTATCCATATACCTAAATTTTGCCTTGTCTCCATATTTAACTTTTACATAATCATACCAGAAGTGGTACATTAAAAGCTTACTAAGACCTAAAACTGATGCTTTAACAATGATTGGCTTATTGAGAACGATGCTAACTTTTTCTATATGTGTATCTACTAGTGTATTTCTTAATGATCTAATATACTTGAAATTTGAGCTTTTGATTTTCTTGAGAAACTTCTTCTCATCTGACTCATTATTATAGGCTATAATCTTAACATCCTAGTACTTTCTAACATTTTCTATAGTCTTATCATATACCGAATTATTCATGAGTTTGAAGAAGTCTTTTTCAAATGCATTTTTAGCTTTTTGACATAATTTAGTATTTTTGCAATATATAGAGCCAGCCAGTTTGTCTAGTTAAATGATAATATCTCTGTGATTTCATCTACAACTATGTCAACTTTATATAATATTGGAGCTCCTGATAATGAATGATATAATTTTTTCGTGATCCAAGATAAGGGACTAATTTTTCTGTTGCATAGAATCGTCTACCATCCATATCATTTACAAGCTTAGCATTATATGGGTATAGCATATTCTTTTTAATGTGACATTTTCCACAGCTGGAGGTAAGTCCCTTAAATAGTTATGAGTCTTTAGGGGGAAATAGAAATTAATCATTAAGAAGAATTCACGTAATACATCTGCTCCAGTCTTGAGAATCATTTCAAGATATTTCTTTTGCATCTTGGGATTATTCTTTAGATATTTTCAACTAGCAATCCACTTATAATTTCCAATTGGGAAAATTAACTCATAGCCTAGCCATAAAGATTATTCGCATTGACATATGAGATCCATATTGTGGGTTGGAATGTATCAAATACGTCTCTCATATTAGAATTATTTGCCTTGAAATGTCTGTGTACTACTATAGCAATACACACGCTTTACCTTTTCAATGAAGTCATGCATCACCATTTTTATAAATAGCTTGATCTTGATCTTGGTCATCTTAAGCATAGTATCCCAGAATAGAGAAGGTGTGGATATATAATAGCTGAGATCAAGGCCATAATGATGCATTGATATATTTCTAAGTATTATTCAGACATCTGCTAGACTAAGCAAGTCTCTTTTGAGATAGAAATCATTATATTCTCTCAAGTTCTTACATCAAAATTTCTTCTATATATTATGGGTATGATTATAATCCTCTTGTGAAATCTTACCTTCAAGAATACTATGAAACTCATGAATCAGAGGTAATTCTGTTTCCTTAAATTGGTCATGTGAATCTATGTATTCATGAGGAAAAATTCCTTTGTGATATGCTAAGGAAATCTGTTCAGAAGAATAGCTTTGTTTCTTGAAATACTCAGTTGTAATTGGGTAGTTATTACCCAAATTCTTTGTAAGAGAGGCCAAGCTAGAATTCATAAATTGCATACTATCAATATACTTAAGTTGACATACCTTCATAGGTTTGTATTACTCAAATATTTTAGCAATAACAGTAATTCAAAGAGAATTACCTGAGTGTTTAACAGATTTACAGACCAAGTGAGAGTCATATCCCTTAAAGTTATGGAAGATAATTGGGATTAGTGTCTTTTATGATTCAATTTGAAGTTTGAAATTGCAATTATTATAAGACACATCTCAGAATTTACCTGTGATATAACAGTGATCCCAAACCTTTTTATTTTTAGCTTCTTCCCTAGCAAGTTCAGCTTATGCTTTAGAGATTGCTAATTTTAAGGATTTATAATCTTCAGGGTTCTTGACCGCTTTTAGCAATTCTATATAGAGATTTTTAAGATCCTTTTCTGATTTGATATTTTTTTCTATTTCCCAGATTCTCTTTAATATCTCTTTAGGTAAAGCTACCTTTGTACCTTCAGAAACATTTTCTTTATTATATGATTTAGGATCTTGAACAATTTCTATAAGCTTATCAGTAAGATTTGCAATCTTTATTTTTAACCTATTAATCATATTTGTATTTATACTAAACTTGTCTTCACAGTTCCAGCATCTATCTGCCTCTTTAAACCTTTTTTAGTAGTCATCTGTAATAATATGCTCATGTTTAACAGCTAAGACCTTATTTATTTCTACTAATTATTGATCGATCCTTCAGATGAATTCTTCTGTGGTATTTTCTTCATGATATAAGAAGGGGTCCTATGTTCTTTCAGTATCAATCCAGTAAACTTTGTAGCTAAAACTATTAGCTTCTTCCTCTATTATCTTTCGCATATTTCCCTATAATGTGTGTTATACTTTTACTTTAATGATTCAAAATCTGCAAAGATAACAAATGAGGCATTGATCTGACACCCATAATTCCTAAACTCTTTAAAGTCATTAACATCTTTTACAGATATAGTGACTCTTTGTGGAGCTTTATCCAATCCAAAACACTATTGCTGGTGATGATCTAATGATTTTACTGATTGGGAGCTTTGAAAATATTAGTTGCAAAGGTGCTTCTTAACTTTATTAGCATTATTCTTATATACTAATCCATCTGGATTCTTGATTTACAGCTAATTTCATAATTTATGGACTATTAATAATTTTTCAATCGCATTCAGTCGCAATATTTTATAGTAATTTTATTATAAAATATTTTCAGTCGCATTCAGTCGCAATTTATTAGTGGTCCATAAATTATGAAATTAGCTGTAAAGAAAGTGATTCTTTTGTCTATATTTTTCTTCCTCAAATTTAGTAATATCTGTAAGAACCATAAGATAGATTATATGTTGTCTGTTATAGTTTTTACTATAAAGAATAGGTTTAGAAGTACCTATTTCTTCTTCCCACTTTCAGATATTTATGGAGATATGAGATTCATCTCCTCAATTTTTTGAAATGTTCGTGAACAAATTGGAGTAGATATTGGAATTCCATCTAGTTTAATAACATCTAAGTAGAGGTTTAAGCTTTTTAGCTCTAAAAATTCGTTCAAGATGTTCTGTATTTCCATTCTGATGAGCGAAATAGGTACCTAATGCACTTTGAAGATACTTTTCAGATGGTCTATTTTTTATAAATCTATAAGCATATAATTATCTGGATTGATAGTACACTTGGTATTAACAAGCTTCTTTGAGATAGGATTGTAAGATCCTTCAAGAGCTTAACGAAGTGTATATGACTCTATAAGTATTATTTCTAATTAGAGAAGGATTTTACCTGATTCTTCTTTCAAATAGCTCTCGATTTTTGATTGATTTCTATATTAGATTGGGTTATATGCTCATCTATATATTGCTCAGAAAGAATTTCATGTTGATGACTTCTATGATATGAATGATGATATTTGGCAGTATAGTTTGTCTGATCTGAAGGATCACCTGATCCATTATATTTATAAGATAGATATATATATAATATTTACAACCAATGCTGTTTTATTTGATTTCTTCTATAAAGTTCTTCTTTAAGAACATTTGTAATTGCATCACATGCTGATGCTATGAGGTGAGGCATATATGATATATTTGCATATTCTTTTGAACTGTCTTACTTTTATTAAATGTATATGCTGGATTTTTACATAAACGAATAATCCTCTTCCATACAATTATACAATTAAGAGAATTATGTTATTTTATAAGATCACACTCTCTTTCTAAAAATACTATATCATTATTAGGTGGTTTTTCCTCTTTGTAAATTTCTTTTGCTTTCTCATAAATTGACCGAAAATGCTTTTCCTTAGCATATTCCTTTTGCACTCATATTTTTGTCTATGAGCTTGAGTTAAGGGATCAGATTCAGCTTCAGAATTTATCACATTAGATTTTTGTGCATCTTCTCTATATACTTGAATTGGTAGACCTAGATCTGCTTTAGAATTAGGAGTTTAGTTAATCACTTTTGGTTCTCCTTTTGACTAGAAGTTTTAGGAGCTTGGGTAACTACTTCTGCTTGTAGTTTATAAGATTTTGGTTGAACAAAATTAGGTATTAATATTTGAATAGGCTTTGGTTTAATAATAGATTTAGATAAATTTTGATGACATTGATATTTGGAAGCTTTGCAATAGAAAGGGAGAAAACTCTAAAAAAATAAAAATTTTACATTATAAGTTGATTATAATTTTTTTAGTAAAATAAGTTCAGATTTAACTTTAACTCAAAAAAAAATTTTTTTAGAGTTTCCTTCTTTTCTATTGCAAAGTTCTCATTTTCTTTCTCAATGATATTTAAGTTTCAATAATTTGGGAAAGTTTTTATTACATCTATCACAACTATAATTAACTATTGTAATATTACACTTGATATATAATACTTATAAAAAGTTTTTTTTTAAATATTAATTATACATTGTGGGTTTTATGTCTCCCAATATTATAACAGACTGTACTCTAAGGCTTAATGAATAATAAATAGTCTATTAAAATTTTGGTATCCTGTTCAGAATTATGGTACCCATTATTATTTTTTTGACTTAGTATTTATGAGAAAGAAATGGCTTTAGAATTGAAATTACTGGTATACTGGAATGTGATTTATAGCTTTTAAATTTTATTGTATATATAAAGAATTTTGATATCCACCTCAAAGTGAATACTGAAATTATGATTTTGTTAAATGAATATGAATCAGCTTTAGAATTAATTTTAGGATATTATGAAATATGGTATGCATTTTAGGTTTATATAATCATCGCCAGCTCAAATAATGTCACTTTATTTCTTGATTTTTGATGAATCCTTTGGAGGCAAGCTGAATGGCATAAAAGTTATTATTTATATTAGATTTGCAATATCAGGCCTAGCTCAAATTGCATCACTTTATTCTTTGATTTTTAATAGATCCTTTAAACGCAAATAGAATAATAAAACTTTTTGATATATTATTTGGGATTAAAATCAGGCTAGAATTGCTATATTAAACAGTAAACTTCTTGGTATAAAAAGGCTAATTTCTTGCTAAGTTCAATCTCATTATTTAAATTTGAGTCAAATCACGTTAGAGGTTTGAATTCGATAATTGATTCATATAACTAAAATTGATTCGTAGGTGATCAGGAATCTTTTTGTGCACTATTTGGAATTTTGTTCTAGAACCCTTTTTTATCGTAGTTTGTTGGTTAAAGAAAAATTAATTTATTCAAATTAAAAAATATTTTCTGATTTTTGAGTATAATTAATTACAATAATTTAAGCTGTCATTAAATCATTATAGTGTTGGCTAAAATTAGATAAAATTTTAACATATAAAATTGCATGTACATGATTTGATTTGTTTCATATTTAAGCTGATCATATAAAATCATCTGATTTGAAACACTTATAACTTTTTATGTAAATATTATTTTAAAAATCTGACCAGTAGTTTAATAGTATTCACCTTAAAGAATAAAGTTACCAGTTTTTAAAAAGTTGAAAGATTTTTAAGTGTTACAATTTTTATTGTCAGGTTAAAACTTCTGGTACTATACTATAATAAAATATTAATAGCATAAATGAACAAATTTACTTATCTAGCAGATAAAGTAATATAATAATTAAATAAAAGTATTGTGTAATAAAATGATGAGATACTAAAATTTTCAAAAGCAATTATCAGTGATCAGAATATAAATAATAAAAAATTTATAAACTTATTAATGAAATATAAATGTTTTAAGTATTATATATCATAAAACCTTTGAAGTATTATATATTATAAAAATATTATAATACTACGTATTATAAAATCATCGTAATGCTACATATCATAAAACTGTTGTAATATTATGTATCATAAAACCATCATAATATTACGCCTTGCAAAACTGTTAAAATACTATACAATTTAAAAATATTCAAAGTCCTATGCGTTGTAAACCTTTGAAATATTATGCATATGTAAATTTTTTGATAGTTTCATAATCTTATGTAATATTATAGGACATAGAGATTACATAATACTTCGTATTATTAAATTTACTAATGTGATTCATTTCACTTTCTTTAGAGTTAAAGTATCTAAACTATTACTTTAAATATTATGGTTATATACAATTATTAAGCATTATTTATTATTTTGATTATTTTAATAAAGGTGAATAAAAAATTCTTTAGTAAAAGTTAGAATATATGCTTGAATCTCATATTATTTTAAAAGTTAAATTATTATTACTTTTAATATATTATTTGATTATAAGATATATTATAAAACAAAAGACCTTCAGATTTTTTTAATTATAATATAGTTATTGATATAACTTTCATTTTATTAGTTAGGATTAAGGTTGCTGGACGAAATCAAGAGTTTAGACAGATGTTTAAATGGTAAAAGTAAAACTTGGTTAAATTATATTAAAACCTTATTAAAAAATCTGCGAAATTTAGAAAAATGTAAAACTATATCAAAGCTTATAAAAATAGTGAAACTATATCAAACACTTAGTAATAATTTAGCGAAACTAAAGGTTTTACTGTTTTGCTAAATCCAAAATGAGTTTAGACAAGCAACCTTAGTTAGGATTTATTCTAAATATATTGCTGAAAAAACTATTTGTAATATAATATTTGATTGTAAAAAATAATTAGATAAAACTATATGGCCAATAAAGTTTAAAAGATGTGATTATTATATATTTGAGATAGAATTAGTCTTGTAGATAAATTTAGATAAATAAGAGATTTATTATTAATTTTTTAAAAGGGATTAGATAATATAAGAGAAAAGATAATATGATAGTTATATTGTTATAATTAATATTTACTATTATTATCATTATTACAATTTATTAAGTATTATTTTTATTAATATCATTAGTATTAGTCTAATTTTATTATTATTATTTTATATTAGTATTATATTAGTATTATTTTTATTACATATATTAAGAAATTTCATAAATGATATATTTTAATAACATTTAGTTAATGTAATATAAATTATTTAGCCATTATTGTTCACTTGTCATAATTGTTTCAGAGCTAAATTAGTTTATTAATCATAGTTGTTTTTGACCAATTCAGTCATTAAGTTAAAAATATTCTATTATTTTTCATGTATATAAGTGGCGGAATTTGTTTTTAATAAAATTTATTCATGTCATATTTAATTATTTTTTGAAAACAAAAAATTTTAAAAAATAAAATTGTTTTGCTATTCAAATAATATTCCTGAAAATATCTGATAATCCTAAATAATAAATTTTATGTTATTCTTCTTTTTATTTATATTTAATTATAATAACTCTGATATATTTAATTAATAAATGTACCTGATCATATAGAATGCTAATGTTATAAATAATATTTTATCTATATTATATTAGATTAAAAACTCTGTTATTATAAATAAAATACATCAAACATGAAAATATTAAATCCTCCTATTTACTTTTAAACTCTGTTTTTAGTCAAATATTATAAAATTATAAATTATTTTATTATTAAAAAAATGAAATTGAAATAAAAATTTATACAATTTAAATTAATTCAGTTTAAAATTTGCATTAATCTTATTTATATAATTAGTTATAATTTTTTAGATTTATTATTTTAACAACTTTATTTTTTTATTAAATTAATATTTATTAATAAATAAAAATAGATAAAATATATTAAGTATCAATCAATATTTTAAGTAGAAAACTAAATAATAAATAAAGTGTCTTAATTTCAAATAAAAGTTTACCATAAATTTTATTAAATATTAATAAAATTAAAATTATTTACTTTTTTTATTATTAAAAAAGTGATTTATATAATTATAAAATTATTACAGTTTCTGTAAAATAATACATTAACTCATTAGAAAAAACAGTTTTTAGTTTCTGACAAAACGTGGAAAGAATGATAAGATCATGTGACTTAAATGATAGCAATGTTCTGTACTACGAACCTTTGCCCCCTACTTAATTATAATAGTATTGAAATAGATTTTTTTTTTTGTAAATGGATTAATTAAAAAGCATTATAATTCTAATACAGATTAAAAACTTACCGTTTCATTAAAAGGAATAAAAAAAATAAGGTAAAAAGCTTAAAGGTACAATACCTTAATGTCTGAGATTATGCAACATTTTCTCGTCAATGGATTACCAAATCTTGATGCATTTTACCCACAGGAAAAAAAAACCAATGCATCAATGAATAATGACAACCCAAATAAAGACTATAATAATTTTTTGCGGTTCACAAAAATTAGTTTTCGACCAATCAGATTGTTTAATGACTCGAAAAAGTTCTTTTACTGACTCGGGTAACCGAGATCATCATCTACGGTTTCAAAAACCATTTCTTCTCAAAATTTTTATAATTTAAACAATTATATGGTTATAATAGTACAGAATAAACCTAAATTAAGTCAAGCACTTATTTGTGAACTTTTTTTATATTTGTTTGTTGAATGGTTGAATAGGAATTATTATTATTTGAAATAAAATCGAGTATTTTACTGCGCCAAAACATTTGCACGTGGCATCGTACAAAATGTATATTTATATAACTAAATGGGATCAAAAACAGTCGACTATTTTGGCCTACAATAAATTTGATTATCTTTCGTAACCCCATCTTTGTTTATTTCTAACGAATCTAATAAAATATGGCTTACTTTTTAATATTTTTTTAACAAAGAAAAAAACTTCGAATCGATATATAGGAGTAAAGGAAAGCAAATAAAATAAAAAATTAATGAATTCATATTTATTCAATTGGCCAAAACGTCAATATGCCCTTTTTTGAACTCTTTTTTATTTTTTTTTTAATGATTTCAAATTTAGCTTCCGATTGAAACTTAATTATATTACTTTTCTTATTTACGATTAAAAAGTTCTTTGTTTCTCAAAAATTCAAGGCAATGATTTACAAGAAGTTTCCAGCCCACAATGACAAAGAACAATCTCATGATAATTTGTAAAAAAACCCACACATCAAAATCTACGAATGATTTACAAAAAAAATCAATATATTTGGAAGTTTAAATATATTTACGCTTGCACCTTATCTATCTTCAATGATAATATATTATAATATATTACCTGAGAAAAAAAAGCACATAATTAAGCGATGTAAATATTTTAAATCTTTATAAAAACCCAAGAAAACCGCTCATTGTGTCGACATTGCGACATTCTAAGAAATATGGAATTGACTACCCTCTCATTCATGTAACTTCCTTTTATAACAATTATAACCATTTTAATTCACAAACATTATGAAAGCAAATAAATACTTGCAAATACGAATGAATGGTTGGTAGTACAATTCATAAGAACTATATGATTTTGTATGTCAAATACCAAGAATTCAATCCAATGGAAACAATTCTTTACTGGTTTTAACGAAAAAACTGGTTACCAAATACTCAATATTTTTTTAAATTCTTGCAAAATTCAAAAGCAGGCATAATTTGTTACGTGATAAATCGCGTGAAAAGTGTTAATTCGTTTTGCAGCCTTTTCATGATAATCAAATTTTGATTTAAACTCTGGAAAATTGAAAAGCAAGAGAATATATTGGTTTGTTGGATGGGGATTGTACATTAAAAAAAATTCTCAAATCTATGTTCAAACATATGAAGGGCATTAATATCCTTTAACTTAAAATTCAAAATGAATTAGTTATTAGATAATTGATTTATTTCCCTTTACACACACAAATGTATTTAATTTAATAGATAATTTCTTCTATTAATTCCTTAAGATTTTTCTCCATTTTTTTCATTTTATTATGTAATATACCAAATGAAATTTTACGCAAATATAAGATAAATAAATTAAAGTTTTATATACCGGATGTCCGGATATCAGTTTTAACTACATCCATAAATTATATGAAATTATGATTACACTCGATTATAAATAAATTTCAATACTTATGACGACTGAGCGTTACAAATCATATGATATACCGATCACCTGAAAAATGTGCCAGTCAAGAAAAATGCCGCAGTTTGCTAACAACGAATTAGAATCAAAAAAATAATCGTATAAATTTAGTAGCATAAAAGCTTTATCATGAAATTCCGGACCTGAACTTTGTATTTATCCAATATATTGCAAATAAAACATCGTTCCATTTAATTTTCGCGTGGGAAGCTCGGAAAAATATAATCCACAGTCAAAGTATAGAAACGTCACGAATAGCCTTTTCAGTGGTATCATGTGATTTTGTATCTAAGATCTATTAATAAATCTGTTGAGTTTTTTTTACCGGACGTTCGTTTTATCCGAAAGTTCTGACATAATCTTCATTACGCAGCTTAAAAAAGTTTACATACGATTAGTATGTTATATTTTTGTGATGTTAGAGTGAAAAGAGAATGGAAGTTTGATCGATTAAATCTATATCAATTCACTTTAGCATTGGCTTAAGCATTCGCTACCTCCTGAATTAATAACCAATTTTTTAAGGAGTTGCTGTTGATCAGATATTCGTGATGAGATAAGTTAGAGGCAGGTCCCACAATATGTAATTTCCAATTCCAAAATTTGATTCTTAGATCCACTACAAATCGTATAAAATAGAGTGCACTAGTTAGAGATTATTTATCCGCCTTGTGAAAGTAAAGCGAAAATCAAACGAAAAAATTCAAACCGATCAAACTTACCATTATTCACATCATCAAATATCATTAAACAAACTAAGAGCATATTTCACAAAGTAATAATAATGTATGTTGATTTTATTGCTCGGTTAGCTTCTTGAAATATGTCATCACGATGCTAATTAAAATTTCCTGTTTGATAGATGTTCAAAGTCAAAACGAACATATTGCCATTCTAGATCTTTTAACACATTGATATGTGATCGCCATCACGTGTCTCATTGACGCAGTTCTCGTATATCACTTGATTTTAATCACATGCCACGAATCTGGCACAGTATATCTCGAAAAATAATGGAATAAGTATTCTGCTACAAAGAACTGTTTAACAAATACTGCGAAAGTCACATATAACGGTAAGGGTGAAACAAAAATATTGCCGCACAATTGTATTGTTTATTTTTCTGTCGCTAGTCTCCGAATGATAAAGATCAGAATCATGTGGTGTCTATTTCTGCTACCAGTGTTGGATTTTGACATATATGATGTCCAATTGGATATATAATTTAATGTTTAACACTGTCTGCTAAAGTAATTATGATTCGCAAATCTGCCCTATATGTAAAAAAAAATCATTGGTATCTGAGTGGATCGATAAAAAATTTGCGATAATATCAAAGAGCTCGGAACCTATTCCTTGGAATTACTTTCTTAAGTTTCCAGATAAAAGCACAGCGTCAAGTAAATTAAAAGTTCGCGATCGGAAAATAAGTCACGTTAAGATCGATTATTGACAAGATCAATCTGTGCAACAATCGATTTTTTTCAAGTCGTTCTGTTCTGACTTATCATTACACAATTGTGGTGTTTTCAAAAAAGATAAATTTTTAAAATTCAACGTTACACACTATATACAAAATTCATAAACTGACATTTAACTAATAACTTTCAATTTTAAATTAATTTATTACATATTAATTTTTTTGAATTTTACTGGAAATTCAGAAATCACAATTAATTTTATAAAAGAGATAATAAAATTGTTAAAATCTTATTTGGTTATATATTTAAAGCTTTGATTTAATTGAAAATTTCATGATATTCTGACATAATATCAAATTTATAACAGTGATTCAACCACAGCTCAGTCATTTAAAAATTCCAGAGTCAACCATTCATCCGTTAACTCTGACTCTAATGGCTTGTATTACTAATAGTAAAAATAATATCTCGATATCCAATGATTTGAATTAAATGAATATTAGCTTGTTTATTAAGGCATTAATGTTGTTAACCTTACTTGACCAGTACAGCATCGAGTTCCATTTAATACCTAGAGTTTATTTTGTTGAAAAGGACTAAATGGTGCGTAATACGGATAATATTTGTAAAATTCAGATTATATCTACTGCATTATAGCATTATTCTCATTAGAGATAATATATTCTAATTTAGAGGCATATTTAAAGGTTTTACCTGAGTACAGAGTATAGTCATATTTTCCTAGCCTTCATTATTTGCGATATAGTTTAATTCACATAAATACAAGAATAACAATCATGGATTAGAAGCGAAGCAGTATTATCGTTTGGATGGTGAAGTTCGAATGAACTAACTGCGGAAATTCAGAGACCACAAGAAATTGACGAAATAAATGTCAGAATACAAACAAAAATACATGAAAATATGTTGTAAGTCGAATTATTTAAAATGCCTTGAGCTGTTAAAATTTGTTAATTATGCGAAATTTATACATTTTATCGTGGCCATTTGTTTAATGTATATTTTCATTCAAAGTCTCTGCATAATTTTGTGTATTTTGTGTATTAATATTGTAAAAAAAAATGGACGCCTCGATTTATAAAATTCAATAATTCAGATTGAAAATTGATTTTTCGGAATAAACTTTTTCGATGGATTGAACTATAATAAAACAATTCATTTTAGTACTTACATACAGGTATAATTAATTAATTACCAAAGATGAATATAATTTTTATTGATGGGATTGAATTTTACGTAAAAGGCGCAGCTCAACCGTTACTCGGTAAAATTTTAACCGAATTTCCTTTCTAGAATTCTCGATGTACCCCAAGATATGAGCATCGGTTATTTTATATACAATTTCCCTAATTTATTCTCTTTATAGGTAATAATAAAATTAAGGTGCCAAAATTAGATTAGTGTCTTTTTTAACTACTAAAATATGCATCACTCCGGAATTTTTTTTTTTTTTTTTTTTTTTTAACTTTGTCAAGTGTCAAAAAAGGAAATTTCATATTTATAAATGAAATCATTTTTTATAACGATTAACTAGAATCTTTATTTTTTCTTAGATTAATTTTTGAACAAATCGAAAAATTTCTACCAAAATAAATTTCTTTACATGATTAGATAGATAAATCAAAAAAAAATCAAAAAAAGAAATCGCAATTTTCTTTAAAAACATGTCCACCTCCGAACTACATCCTCCACCAAATCCCTATGTCAATAATAATGATCCAAATGGAGGTATGTTTTTAGTCATGCTATCTTAATAATATAATATACTTATGATCCATCCATTTATTTTAGATGATGTAAACAATATAAACAATATCAACATTCCGATCAATCAAAATAGAAAATCTTATCAAGTTCGTGCATTGGTACGTAAAAAATAACTTTTGACAAAAAGAAAGGAAGGATTTTGATCGCTAATGAGTTCGCTTCCCTTTTGATATTCGTTAGGCTAGAAAAACAGTTTCGTATCAAAAAAGACAAAAGTATACAAATATCTTTTGTATTACACTTTGCCCCATGCTTATGGTGGCTATTGCTGGTATAATGGGTATTGTTATTCAAGGGCTTATCGATAATGCAAATTCACCAGACGGTAAATCATTCTTTTTTTTTATTTTAGTAGATTTACTTTTCCAAACTATTAACAATATTCTCCGATGTGTATCTTCTTTATTTAGAATTCCTCTTATGTTCCCGATTGAATGCAAAAGATAAATTTGGATTTCCATTCGAACAAAATTCAAAAGATTTGCCAACGACACCGGCATCTGAAATACCAAATAGTAGCGGTAAATCCAAGGAAATTAAAAATGTAAATTTCTTTTTACCTCCTGCCGGTGATAGAGCATTTTCTACACCAGGGTCACCACAAGGATGTGTATTTGCATTCGGACATGATTATGAATTTCGTGAGAATCCATATGAGCCAAAACCATTGGTCAAAGATTCTATAAGAAAAGATACAACGTATCAACCAGATCCGGAGTCTGGATGGTTTGGGAAGTCATCTTTGCCATTATCATTCTTTTTAGGTCGATTTCAAACATTCCCGTGGGCTTTTATTAGAGATGCTGATGATGTAGTTTCCGGTACCAAACCCAAACTTGCTCCCGTGTCAAGTGTTGATGAATTTTATCCTGACAATACGTTATTATCGCAGTCTAGCGGTGCGTAATTTAAGTTAAAAATATATTTTACTGATTTTATTTTATTTTTTTTTTAAAAAAAGTGATACAGATCTGAACTTTTTTTTTTACAAAATACAGGATTGCTTGGCCAAATTGATACAAATTATTACGCAAATATTACACTGGGTCTTTTTGGGGTTAAAGTATCCTCATTTCAACCCGTGCCTTTCTTTGATAAAAAACCAGGAACAGTTGAAGATTTCGATAATTTAATATCGGACAGCATAAGAGAAATCATCAATGATCTAGCTTTAGTTGATAAAAATATTTTATTTGATGATGATGTTTCACAGGAAGATTTATTACGTTTTCAGGTTGAAATTTCAAATATTATAACTAAAATGCCTTTCGGAAGTATTTTGTTTGATAAAATTGATCCTCTGCTAAAACAATGGGATTACACTTTACAAATCGGTGATGATATTAGGATTAGTAAAGCTGCTACTTTTCCTAGTCAAGGATTTCGTCGAATGGTCCAACAAAGTCAATTATCTAATGCGTTTATAAAGACCGTGAATCATACGGGTTTAGCTGATGCAATCGAAAATGTAAAAATCACTCCCACTTATAGAATTATGCCATATCTATTATCTACTGCTATTGACATACCTATTGGTACTTTTGTTGGTGACGTTCTTTACCCATTCGGTATTTCATTCCTATTGCCTATCTTCGTGATCACCCTTGTTAAAGAAAAAGAAGAACGTATCTTAGTCATGATGAAAATGAATGGATTGAAAAGTTTCGCTTATTATTTGACTCATTACATTCATTTTTATACGTTACATATCATCACTTCTATTATATTTGTGATAACTGGATTATTATTTCGTATGGAGATTTTCACTAAAACTCAACCATCAGTATATATAATTCTTTTGTTCATTTGGGGTCACGTACAAATCGCGTTGGCGTTCTTATTTGCATGTTTCTTTAGTAAAGGTAGAACCGCTTTAATCGTTACTTTTCTAATGGTGTTATGTGGTGTTCTCGTCAGTTTGGCCACTGCATCATTATTTCGAGGTCGAGAAGGTGCTTCCACAACTTATTTCTTTTGGCCACCATTTGCTTTTTACCGGGCATTATCATTGATTAACATAGCTAGTGTGCAACGTGATAGAAAACCCTATACATTAAGTGATTTAACATGGGGTAATGAAGTATTAAGTGCCATTATCTCCTTGGTGATAGAATATTTCATCATATTATCATTGTCGACTTACTTAACCAAAGTGTTACCGTCAGAATACGGTGTACGTAAACCATGGCACTTTATATTTACCGATTGGTATACTAAAAGGCAAATTAAAAAGAAAATGCAAGAAACCGAACAACAAAAAGATGCTGCACTTGAAAGAGGTTTAATTGTAGGTGAGAAAAAATTCAAAGAAATTGATCAAGATGAAATCATGTTCGAAGATGATGATGTTAAAGAGGAAAGAAGGCGCGTATTAGAGAATAGATGTAACAAAGATTCTCCTTTGATCGTAAAACGTATGAGAAAAGTTTATCCTTCTGGAAAATTAGCCGTTAAAGATGTTACTTTGAGCGTTGATAAAAATTTGATTTTTGGATTACTTGGTCCTAACGGTGCAGGTATGTAAGATTGAGGGAGGTTGAGATTTTGAAAAAGAAAAAATAATTATTTTTTTTTATAACTTGTTTATATATTTGAAATGCTAAGTCATGAATATGCGTTATTCCAGGCAAAACAACTTTAATTTCGATCCTTACCGGTTTGTATGAACCAAGTTCGGGAAGTGCAAAGATTAACGACTATGATTTAGATACACAAATGGGTGATGTATACAGAAGCATCGGAATATGCCCACAGCATGATATCTTGTGGGATGATTTAACGGTTCTTGAACACTGCCTTTTCTATGCTCGTATCAAGGGTATACCGGCCAAGGATGAATTAACCGCAGCTAACCAAGCTTTAAAACAAGTTCGATTGGAAGGTTATGCGGATCGCTTATCCAAGGGTCTTAGTGGTGGTGAAAAACGTCGTCTTTCTATTGCCATTTCATTGATTGGTAATCCCGTCGTTGTATTTTTGGATGAACCTACTACCGGTTTAGATCCTGAAGTGAGAAGATTGATTTGGAATATTGTTAATGAGGCAAAGAAAGGGAGAACTATCGTTTTGACCACCCATAGTATGGAAGAAGCCGAAGTTTTGTGCAACAGAATAGGTATTATGGCAAAGGGAACCCTTAGATGTATCGGACCTCAGTTGAGGTTAAAAGAAGCTTATGGCAGAGGATTCAAATTAAATTTCAGTTGTAAACCTAAAAGTGTCAATATAGCCACGAAGTATGTGTGCATTAACAACTTTTCACCTTGGAAATGATTATATGAGAAATGTATTTTAATTGATTTTTTTTATATATAGATATATTGAATCATTATTACCGCCAACTGCCACAAAATTAGATTCTTTTACTACTAATTTCTCTTATGAATTCGAGCCTCAACCTGGACTTATTGCCAAACTATTTGAAGAAATTGAAAAACATAAAGTAAAGTACGATATTGATGATTGGGGTCTAAGTCAAACCAGGTATGTACAATTAGTTAATCTTTGAGGGATGTTTTGTTTGGTTGGTTAATAATTAAAATAAAATTTTCGTTAGTTTGGAAGAGGTTTTCTTGCGAATAATTGGCGAGGCCGATGCTGAAGCCGATTAATTTGTCATTTCTTTTTCGATTATATAAGAAATAGATTAGATAACTTAATTTAATAATTAATCATGTCTTAATATGTAATTTTAAATAAAAACCTTATTGTCTGTCACGCAAGTGACTTATTAATATATTAATAATTAAATTTTTTTTTTTAAATTAAAATTATTATTTAAATAACAAATTTAAAACCGATATCGCTAATTTTCCCCCCAGACTCTGATTGGCTGGTATATTTAACTATGTTATATGTCACCTAAAAAAATTCTAAGTCCCCCCAGATACTTAATAAAAATTGAAACACTACCGGTGTCACGCCGGTGATAATCACCTAAGCCCTAACCCTAACCCTAACTAATTTCAATTATACCAGCCAATCAGACGTGTCATAGTTTGCTATTAAAATCACGTTATGGATCATGGTTTGAAACATGTGGATTATCTCGATATCTTTTTTGTATTTTATTTGGGATTGAAATCGGTTAATATTTAAAAGCTTAAATAATCGATTCGATTATAACATTTATCTTATTAACCGGGTAAAGATTTTTTTTAACCGTTAAAGATATATGGGAGCTGATCTATTAAAAATGGGTTACGGGAACTTTTTACAAAAAATGAGATTTTTGATTCATATTATGGTATATTATATGAACTTTATTTGGTTAAATTTTTAGAGGCTATTAGCTTATTAATAAAACAAGTAATTTGGCCGGCAAAAATG
>CAMKVN010001057.1:0-21119 GCA_946474995.1 Funneliformis geosporum | reverse complement strand
GGTGATTCTGATTTGCTAAAAAAGGTTAAATATATATGTTTTATATTTTACTATGATACATAAGATTAATAGTAAACAAATAATAATAAAAAGTTAATGAAAATAAAAATCGTCATTGAATACGATATTTCATTACGAAATGACGAAATTTGTTTCGAATTGGCGAAATTTCACTTTCGAAATGAAATTTGTCTTTGAATTGACGAAAATCGCCTTTGAATGCAAAATTCGTCTTCAAAATGACGAAAATTGCCTTCGAATGCAAAATTCGTCTTCGTTTGACGAATTTCGTTGTGATTCATTACGAAATTCTTAATGAATCATTATTATGAATTGTAACGAATCATTCAACAAATTTTGTTACAATTTGTTGTAATGAAATTCGTTACGATTCATTTAAATGAATTTCATTACAAATCGGTTAACAAAATTTATTATGATTCATTATAACGAATTTTATATAATGAATCGTTCAACGAATTTTGTACGATTCGGTTAACGAATTTCGTTAAAGAATCATTAAATGAAATTTTATTACAAATCGTTTAAATGAATTTTGTTATGAATCAGTTAACGAAATTCATTACGATTCGTTTAAATGAATTTTGTTATGAATCGGTTAACAAAATTCGTTATAATTTGTTTAAATGAATTTCGTATAACAAATCATTATAACTAATTTCGTACGATTCGTTAACAAATTTTGTTAAAGAATCATTAAACAAAATTTCATTACAAATCATTTAAACGAATTTCGTTATGAATCAGTTAACGAAATTTGTACGATTCATTTAAATGAAATTCGTATAATGATAACTGTAACGAATCATTATACGATTCGTTTAACAAAATCTATAATGAATCATTTTACAGTTTTCGTTTAATGAAATTCGTAACAAATTGCAATACAGAATTCATTTAACGAAAACTGTAACGAATCATTTTACAGAATTCATTTAACAAAAACTGTAACAAATCGGTATACGGAATTCATTTAATCATTTAACAAATTTTATCATTTAAACGAATTTTGTTAATGAATCAGAACAAAATTCGTTAAACGAATCATATGAAATTAGTTATAACGATTCATTATAACAAATTTCATTTAAACGAATCATAGCGAATTTCATTAACCGATTAGTAATGAAATTTCGTTAAGCGAATCGAATTGTTAACAAATTTCGTTAAAAGATTCATTATAACGAATCATTATAACAAATTTCATACGATTCGTTTAAATGAAATCGTATAACAAATTTCATTATGGATTGTTAACTTGTTAGCGAATTGTTACCAATCGGTAAATTCTAATTGAATAATAATTATCAATCAGGTATTAAACTGATTGATAACTAATTATTAATTGAACCCAATTTGTTATTATTTAACATATAGTTTTAAATTTTTTAAAATAAGTATAAAATCAGGTTGGAACCCGATTTATGTAATTCTATCTAATAATTATGATTATGGTATTAACCGATTCATATCCGATTGTAGTATCTACTGATTTCTATCTGTTAATTGCTAATCAAAAAATAGTGACCAATCGGGAAGATACCTGATTTATCAGCATTCAACCTGTGAATAGAAAGAAAACAGAGGCTAAGATGATCGAGAAATTACAAAGTACGAAAGATCTATTGGTTAGAAAGTTTTTTGAATATAAAGATTGTCTGCTTAAAACCACTCTCTAGAGAATAGCGAAGTAGACCAGTCCAATCCTACTAGATGTAGAATAATTGTTACAAGAAATCTTAGGTAGCGATCAGATACTGTAAGTTATTAAGTGTATAATGTATTAATCGGCATATGGCTAATCTTACTTTTTTTAGTGTCATAACTTTTTACGTGAATATGTTAATAAACTTTTTGAAGAAACATCAAAGGTATTACAATGCAAAAGTCGTATTTGTGATAGTTTCTATGCATTAAACGAAAGTACAGCGCTATTAAATGCACCAAAATAGTCAGTTTTCAGGTACAAAGGATCTTTGAAGAATAAAGTAAACAAGACCATTCAGATTAGATTTTCTATTTCTCCAACTGATGAATAAATAAGTATTTGCATTTTTTTCTAAATTTATTTATTTTTTTTACAATAGAAATTTTTCTTTTAGCAACATTTAGTAATAGCAATTTTACTGCATATACTGCGTATTAATTATTAGCTAGAATTTCACAATTTATTATCTACTGCTGTAAATAAAATAATAATAATACAATATTAATCAGAAATCCTCAATATGGATTTATTGGGTTTTCCAATTGTACTTAATTAAATTAATTGGTAGTTAAATAAAATTATCTGATTTAATTCTAATGTAAAATTAGTTAAATTCTGATATGCAACTTTTTAATCAAATGATATCAATTGATATAAGAAATATTGACAAAAAAAGATATAAACTATATTCCAATAAGCATTACCAATAGGCATCTGACTATATACAATTTAACTTTAAAATTACATCCTGATTAATGCCTGAATTTATGCCAATTTTTGCCAAAAACTGACATCAATCGGGAGATTATTTTGGAGTCAATCAGATATCAATCAGGTATTTACCAGCCTGTTTTTGATAACTGATTGATACCTAATTTATCATCATTTTACCTATGTTATGTCAACCTTGGTTAAGTAATATTGGATTACTTAACATTATCAAACCTGCTTTGTATCAATTTTGATTAAGAAATATTAGATTACTTAACGTTATCAACTTGCTTTGTGTTAATCTTGGTTGAGTAATTATAAATTACTTAATATTATCAACTATGCTTGTATCATTCAGGTTTAAGTAATCTTTAAATTACTTAAATGTTATTAACTCATTTGTGCTATCAACTTGGTTACAAATAAACTTTGTAACGTTAACTGAGAATTTCCTATATCAGAGGAAATTACTTGCCTTACTTGATAAATTGGAAGTCATCATACTTGCCAATTCTGAACTTAATCGTGAAAGAATACTAAAGTCAATAATAGCCTGAATTAACCAAAGTCTTTCCTAAAACTTCGTAAAGATTGAGCTAAATCTTGCTGCTACTCAATTGATTACGTGTTTTAGTCCACTTAATCATTAGTTAGGTAACAATGTGTAGAAATAATATTTACAAAATAAAAAATATAAAACATCAATATCTAGAAAAACTAATTTAAATGATAATAGTAATTTATAAAATGAATTAATAAAAATAGATATTATTTTAACTTTTAAGTTATATATTAAAATAGATTTTGAATTGCATTATTATTATTATTCTAAATTATTAAAATATTATTAGCTATTTTTAAAATATGTTTTTTTAATACTATTTTTTAATAACTTTAATAACTTTATTAATTTTTTTTATTATATTCTACAATTTCTAAAAAAAAAAATATTTAGATACATTATATCTAATAAATCCTTTTTAATTTTAAATATAACATATTCTATCAATTTTGAATTAAAGCTTTTTATAACATCATTATTAGGATTTTTTTTATTTAATTCATTAAACTTAAATTGTTTCAAAAATTTATTTGAATATATAATATATAAAATAAATGATTAATATATAACAAATATTTAAGTTATTATAATTTTATTAATAGAATTATTTTTTTAAAAAATTAAATAAATTTTTAAATAACAAGTATTTAAAAATAATATTTTATATTTTATTACTTTTTGCGGGCAAATTTGCCTGCGAAATAATCTAAGGAATAATAAAAAAAATTGATGAATTACATGATTGATACACAATTTATTATACCGGATAATTATAATAAAATGGTTAGCTAACTTGAATTAGTATGAAATATGTTTTATTTAATAATAATAATTTAATAATAATTGTAACGAAATCAGAAAACCATGAATTATTAGATAATATATTATTATAAAAATTATAAAGATTTATTGATAGTTTTTAAATTACATTAAATTACAATCTCCCTTTTGAATAACTCTCTCTCTTTCCTCTTGAATAAATTCAAATAGATTATCTGTTCCCTTATGAACAACATCAACTGTATTATCTATTGCTTCTCCCATATTATTGAAAAAAAACATTTGTTTGGGAGCTTGTGTCAAACATTTGATTTATTATATAATCAACAATTTATTTATTTTACGAGGAAACTTCGATTTGATTATTATGTCAATACTTTTGATAGAAATTAAAAATAGGCGTTAGTATGTGATCAGATTAGTAATTGCTTCTTGACAAAATGGGATTAATAGAAAAGGCATTTTGAACTTATCTTGGATAAATACAATGCTTTATTGTTAAAAACATTTTAAAGAAAACTACTCAGAAACAATTCTTTCATCAAAAAAATAAAAAATGTCAAACGAAAATTACATTGATGTTAATTCAAATAACGAAAAAAATATTTTAATATTTGGCAGAACAGGGAGTGGAAAGTCCACGTTAGGTAGCGTTCTCGTAAATAAAAATGGTAATTTGAAACAGTTTTTGAAGAAAGTAGTTACGGAGTTAGTAAAACAAAAAATTGTGATACAGGAGAATTTATGATAGGTGATATTAAATATATTGTAATTGATACGATTGGTATTGGAGATACAAAAAAAAATGAAAAGGAAGTGTTGTATAAATTAGGTGAAGCGGCTCATAAAATCCGTGATGGTTTAAATCAATTATTTTTTGTATCAAGCGGTCGTTTTAATGAAGAAGAAATATATACTTATAATTTATTGAAAGATTTTATTTTTGATGAGGATGTTGTAAAGCATACTACTATTGTTCGCACAAAGTTTGAAAATTTTAACGATAAGGATGAGTGTTATGAAGATCAGGAAAGAATGATTAAAGAAAATATTCAACTTGAAAATGTAATTCGTTTTTGTAATAAGGTTATTCACGTTAATAACCCTCAAATGAATATAAAGGATAAAGGACGCTTAGATATGTATAAAAAAGATAGTGAAGATTCAAGATCTAAGTTATTGATGCATTTAGGTTCTTGCAATAATACATTATATAAACCAAAAAAATTGGATAGTTTAAATGCAAGAATTGGTAACCGTATGACAGATATAGAAAAATTACAAAAGCTGCTAAATGATGGACTAAATCTTAACAAAGAAGAAAGAAGAAAAATGGAAATAGAATTAGAAATTCTTAAAGTAACTGTTTCTCGGAAAACGGGAGGTTGGTTCGAAAGAGCAGGAGCATTGAATATCACTTCAAAAATACCTTGATTTCTAATGCCATATTATCTCTAGTCATGGTGCGATTAATCCCACTTGACAACTCGCCCCAAACATAACCAGATTTTTTAGAGGTTAGTAAACTCTGTCTTATTTTGAATTTGCCGTGATAATGTTGTGTTCTTGGAGATTAGGTTTGCATCATCTGAAATCTGCATTAACTAAAAATAAAATATATCATTCTGGTGTTACAAAAGGATTTTCCTTAGATTAGATCTTCTATCAATGACATAATTTCCAGAATTATATATAACAATTCCAATAGTTGAACATGTATTATAATAGTAAAAGTTTCAAAAAACGACTTATCATTGTCGTATCTCACCATAATTAGGATTATGTGTCAACCAAATATATAATACAATCAATCATTTTGGAAAGAATGTGTCTTCTTCTAATAAAGAATGAAATTATTTATAAGTTTGAAAATTTTTATAAAAAACTTACAAATTATTGTATTAATCTTTTTTGAATTTATCTGAAGTTTTGGTAATATAGCTTTAACTAGGAGTTATTGCATGTCTTCCAGGCTTCGTCTTGGATGTTCATATGATTGAAGAAGCTATTTCGCAAGTATGTTGTATTTTTTATTGGGATTTATTTTTAGATCTTATTACTTATATAGTTCATACAAGTTCGTCATCATCAGGTGATGAGGATAGATTTAAATGTACAGAAACTTTACTAATAAATACACATTTTCAAAAAGAACATGCGCTCAAGCAATGTAATCAACATATTAATCAATAGATTATAATGTCTCATGTTGCTATAGAAATTTCACTTCATCTAATTATTATTAATTGCACATTTTTGAAATGTGATTTATAATGCATATGAATTTCTTTCTTTGTAATAAGATTATATTAATCTACTGTTGAGATGAAACCCGTATTTGGAGATATGATTTTGAATAATCATGAAAAATATGAATTGAAACTGCTACAGATTTTGTCCTTTTATCTTGACTTATGAAAAGGAAAACCCCTTTGTAACACCAGAATTAATGAAGTTTACCAGCCTCTAAAAAATCTGATTATGTTTGGGGCGAGTTGTCAAGTGGACTAATGGAAATTCGTATGCCTTGCACCATAGCGTTAAACAAACAAATCACGTGAACAAATGCGCACGGTTGTTTTTAAACACCCAACAGAATAGCTGAAACCTCTTCAATTATCATCTGTCAATGACATTGTTTCCAGAAGAATAATTATCATTCCAATCTTGTTTAAACAGTCTTTATAATAAAATCTTGGTCCGGCAAACAGATCCGGCTACCATTTTTCGGTCACATGACAAATAAATCATCTAAAATTAGTTTTTGAACAAATAAGTACCAAACATTATTCATTATTATTATTTATTACTTTATATTGTACATTTAATTTAACTTTTTGGAACCTCAAATGTTAAAGAAAATTTTTCGACTTTTTTAATCAAAAAAAAAAAAAAAATTTATCCCTCCCAAAGTAAAAGCCGACTTTTTTTTTGTTATGCAATAATAATTTATTTATTTTACTCAAAAGTTTCACCAGTAAATTCCGGGGGCTGTGCAGGAGGAGATGAGGGTGGAACAGGGATATCCTGAGCCGATCTTAAGTCCTCTGAAGTTGGTTCTGTAATGATCTGTTCTTCCTTGGGTTCCTATTTTATTTTTATTTTTATTTTATTTTTAACCGAATTAAATACTTTGAACCAATTGAAAAACACAAAAAAAAAAAAAAAAAAAGTCCTCATCAAAAATGACATACCATAATGGTAACCATATCGGGTAGAGGGTTCTTTGGTCCAATTTTACCAGATGGATCCCAGTCCTGAAAAATTTATACGTGATTAAAAAAATTTTTCATGAATTAAAATTTGTAGGCAATCCTGTCGATATACGTACCTTCATGATTTTGACTTTAATTCCCAAAACACCTTGCCTCAACATAACGTGTCGGATAGCTGTGTCCACATAATCACGGATTGGCTGACCGGAATGAATCATGAACCCATCAACAAATTTCATAGATTTAGCACGAGCTGCACGCAATTTTCCAGATACAACCACTTCACATCCTTTTGCTCCCGATTCCATAATGAATCGCAAAACACCATAACAAGCCCTATGTGTACAATATAATATTTTTTTAATATTAAATAATACGATCAAAGATCCAAAAAAAAAAAATATTCGTTTTAATAAAATTTTACCTTCTTACGGCAAGACCAGCCAAAAGCTTGTATCGAAGCGATTCACATTGAGCAATAGCACAAAGTCCACGATTTTGTACTTTTTCGGCGTATAACTCGACAGTATTTTCGGGAAATTTAAACCTTTTTTGAATAAGGGCAGTTAATTCACGAATTCTTCGTCCTTTTTCACCGAGAACCTCTTGAGTATGTGTAGCACGGATTATAATTTCCGTTCGAGCTGGGGTTACACGGACTTCCACACCCGAGTAACCTTCTTCGGCCAATTCACGTGTAAAAAATTCATTGAGTTCGGCAAAGAACACACCATCAGCAACGAACTAATTAATTTACGCGAAAAAGTTAAATAATCAATATCAAAAATCAAAATCGTAATTCGATCTATTATATCAAAAATAAAACGTTAATTGTTGGCTTTTTTTTTCCCTCAATTGTTTCCTCTTCTAATTAAAAAAAAAAACACCAAAGGAAAGCCCATGACATTTTTAATGAATAAAAAATTCTCTTATTCGTGTAGATATCTCACTTATTATTGATCAGTACTATTCTTAAATTCCGTACATTATACCTTTAATAAATAAGGTATTCAAACAAGAGGTGCCAGATAAATGTATCATCATATCAAGTATAAAAGTGAGATACTTCCAGGAAATATCTAATAAATTTTATCGATATCTATTCTAATTCCTATTAAATCATAAAAAAATACTTCACTTTTCTTTTCTTTGAGATTTGGGTAGCCATTATCAGTTATGGATTGCCTAAGCAATATGTGATATATAGCTAAAAAGGCAAGATGCAAGAGGAGGGGGAAAAAAAAAATCTTTGGAAAAAAACCCTTAAAAAAAAAAAAATTCGGATAACCTTATCGCCAAGATCTACTCACGTGAAAATAGATCATCTGGTGATGTAGTAACAAGCCCTTTCCCTATAAGGAAAATATTACCGAAATTTATGTAAATTACCAGTAAATTACCTGTAACCGAACAGATAAATTTTTTACCTTCCGGTTTTTATAAGTAATCATTGATTTTTGCTTCTAAAGAACCCAAAATGTTTTTTCGTAAAGTTAATAATAACCCTAAAGTTCATAATAAGCGGAAAGAAAATAGTCCAGACATAATTACTCCTCATGCAAATCGTTTGGTTTCCTACATGAATACGCACCCTGCTACTATCCTTGGATACGCAAAGTATTATGGAGAAGTAAGCAATGCAGTTAGTGCTCGAATGACGGATATTGACTCGACTGGGTTTGTCATAGCGGTAAAAGAAGAGGATGGATTAGAATCAGAAATTCACATTAGATTTAAATCTCCATTGAGGTCGTATAATGAAGTTAGACCTACCTTGACTCGGATGGCACAAGAAGCTGAGGAAGCTTTGAACTTGGTATCATTACTTTCTTTATACATATTTTTTTGTCAATTGGTCAATTTTATGTTAATTGAATCATCTATTTTAGCCTAGTACAGCACCACCACCTTCAATGATGTCTGATTCTTCATCACCAACTTCACATACCCCATTTATTATGCCAGGAAGAATTGATTTATCAATTACAATATTTGTTATTATAACACTATTAACCATTGCCTTCTATCCTTATTCGACACCAACAATTATCAAAGAAATTAGAGATTTTTTTGGAACAAATTTAATAAATATAAATTTAATTATTTTGGTTATTTTTCATACTGTTGAAGCACTGATAGCATTTATTGTTTTGACAATGAGAAGCGAAAAGGACACTATGACTTTGGTGAAATGGGTCGCTGCTACCCTTATTTATGGTCATGTTTGGTTATTATTCAAAGATCAAAGAAAAGAGGATTAATATTTTATTTAATAACAATTACTTTAATTTTCCGTAATAATAAAAAGGTAAATAATTAATAATCATAATTTGTTTGACATATTTATATAGTACAAATAAAGACGGGATAAAGAAACTAATAAGCTTAAAATTGAAAAGGATGATGAATGGTTATTTATAGAAAGAAATACAAGGGTATTATAAAAGAAATTAAAGAAAGAATACAACATAATATACAATTAATAAAAAATTTTTTTAACAATATATATAAATATAAATATTAGTATCCATTGTTTGAAATATATGTATAAGTTCCGACATTTTGTCCCTCCACCCCAAAAAACTAATAATTATGTACTAAAATGTTTTTTTTTTTTTTTTTCACTTTCAACCAATATCCGTTTAAATAATTATTATTATAGCCATTTCATCCGTAATTGCTCAATCCACCTAGAATATATCATCTCTATTGGAGGTTTTTGTTTTACTTCTGCGACTGGTTCTGGTTCAGTTTCTTCGACTATATTGTTTCCATTCGGTAAACTTCGCGATGATGCGGTGTCTGTAGTTGAATGATTATTTGCTGTTAAAAACGCGTCTGAAACGATTCCCAAATCAGATAATTTGTCACATACTTCAACATTACTACAAATTATAAATGAAGTTAGATTTAAAAAAAAAAATGTCAATGATAAAAAAAAAACTATTAGTTACTTTTTCATCCGTGATAGGATATCCACTAATACCGTTACAACCAAATCTGGATTAGCATGATCTAGGTCCTCGATTCCTTTCTCTAAAGTATTTATAGCTTCAATCTCATTTGCTCTTAATTCTTTTAACTTGATCTAATGTTTACAAAAAAAATTGATAAAATAATTTAAAAAAAAAAATATTTTTCATTTTGCTTTAAAACTAACCTGCGATATTGAAGGTAGAATAACTTCTTTAACAAGCTGTCTTCCAGCAAATCCTTCTTCAGTTACAGGTTCAGCAATATTTTTTCTAGAGATTGTTGAATATGATCTACTTGAAGTTGTGCTAGCCGCACTAAAGGGCCTTGGTGCTCTTACAGTATCCAGTCCACTAATATAAACAATATTTCGTTAATCAAGTTAAATTTTCAATTAGATTTGTTATATAATTGTGCAACTTACCTGCCATTCATATAAAGCGAATCAACCGTAAGAATTTGTTTTGCAGATGAAGTTTGGATTATTGTTCCATTCACATTGGAATTTGCCATAACCTCTAGATTTCTTTGATTCTAGTTAAAAAAAAAAAAAAGGCGTTATAATCTAATAATATGATAATATATATATATCCCAAGATCTAATATAATTAATATACTTACGGCAAAATCAGAAGCTCGAACTGTAGAATAATTCGATGAACAAGATAACTAGAAAGAGCGAATAAACGTATGAGTGTTTATCTTCAAAATGAAGATAATTAAAATTATAGATAATTATTCAAACATACTAAAGTTGCCTTTTCCAATCGTTTTATTGTGGCTGGATCTAATTTTATAGTACCATCCTTATTTGTCTCTAACTTGATAGTTCCATCATTCTTTGTTTCAATCTTGAAAGTACCATCCTTGCTCGTCTCTAACTTTATGGTGCCATTTTTTGCCGCTTGTTTGATAGTTTCGAAATCCCAGACTAATTCCGTTATATTATTGTTTAGAGTTCTATTTGTTTTAAGAGAAAAGGTCAATCAATCTAAATGATCCAATATTCCCGAAATTCACGAATTAAACTTTATATATAGAAGAAACTTACAAAGTTTTCTGGAAAACAGAAGCAGCTCTTTGTGGGCCATTAGATTTCCAAACTTCATATCGTTCAACAAGCTCTTGCAATGATACTGTATTGCGAGCTGACTTAATAAATCGGTGCCTCAATAATTCTTTTGCGGTAGGTCGCTATTTCAATAAAAAAAGTTATAAGTAATTCCTTTTTTTTAAAAAAAAAAATTTACAAAATATCTTACATCGAGAGGATTCTTTGTCAAACATAATTCAACAAAGTTCTTGAATGCAGATGAAAAATTGCCCTCCAAAACGGGAGGCTTGGCCTTAGGGATGAGAAAAAGAACACGCATTGGATGGTATTCAGATAATGGTGGTTCTCCTTTAGCCATTTCAATAGCTGTAATTCCTAGAGACCATATGTCAGCCTTGTGGTCATAACCAGCCTGTCGAATTACTTCAGGTGCCATCCAAAACTATAATATAATTTTTGAATTATAGCAGACATAAAAATACGGAGATAAGATCAATACACAAATAACTTACTGGAGTGCCAACAAAAGTATTTCGTTTACTTTTATTATTTGAAAGCTGTGCAGCGACACCAAAATCAGCTATGGCAGATACCAAGAAAAAAAAATTAACAAAGGCTCACGATAATTATTTGGAGTTACAATTGCATCACTTGTGAGCTTAAAAAAAATTCGAGTTGGCTATCCAGTATTCAACTCGAAATCTATCTGAAAACCTTACCTAATTTGACTTTTCCATCACCAGAAAGCAGAATATTTGCAGCTAAAATAAATTATAAATTTTGTACAAGAATGTTAATACATTCAAATCAAAATATAAAAAAAAATGATTGTTATGTATCATTACCTTTGATATCTCGATGAATTTTGCCTTCAACATGTAAGTATTCTAAACCATATAAAAGTTCTCTTAGAACTATGGCAAGATATTGTTCATCAAACGGACCAGGTTTAAGCTATATGACGTTAATTTAAAAATAAATAAATAAATAAATATTTATATATATATATATATATATATTTGTTATAAATAAATGAATTCCTTACCAAATCTAAACATGATCCACCGGATAAATATTCCATCACTGAAAAGAATTAAAAAAGACCAATAAAATTATAATTATTATTATATCGAATTCAAATTTGAATCAATTCGGGAAGGAATAAATAATTACCAATCCATAATTTAAATCCTTTGATAAACGAGCCATAATAACGTGTGATGTATGGTGAGTCACATTGCGATAATAAAGCAATTTCTTGTTGAATCTCACTAATATCATCATCAGAATCTTCCAAATCAATTTGTTTAATAGCGACTACTTCGTTCGTTTCCTTATGAATGCTATGTAATGTGCATTATGTTAGCAAAAGAGAACAAGTTTTTCCGAGTATATCAGAAGGATAAAAACATTTGGTACGTACGCTTTATAAACAGTTCCAAATGAACCGGTACCAAGCTTTTCAAGCAAGTCGTACATTTTGTCAGGATCAGCTTTCGTCTATTGTACAAGGAAAAAAAAAATAGGAATATTTGTGAATTTATTACAGTTTTATTAAAGTTTAACGAACAATACAACACCGAATGAAAAATTCTAAATTACCATTGTTTTATTTGTCTTGGACATTTAAAATATAAGAATGTTATAAAATTCGTAAAATCAAGTTTCTACAAATTTAATGCGGAAAAGAAAAGTGGTGAAACAAAAAGTAAAGGTTGTTGAAACTTGTTGAACTTTAAAAGTTTTTAAATATATTTTTTAAGATGAAAATTAACACCTAATATATATCGATAAAAAAAAAATATTACGCATACATACATTAGGAATTAGTAAATATTGTAAATGGAATCTAAATTACCATCGAATTACGATATGAGTGTCCCCGAAAAAGGAATAAGGGTAAATTCTATTTTAAAAAAAAAAAAAAAAAAAAAAAATGAGGAGCTGATTAATTTACTAATATTTATAATATATGATTTACTAAAATAAAACGGAGTTTTGACTCCAACGTAATATTTATCCTTTGCAAAGCACAGAATAATTCAGGAGTCAAACACGCAAAGCAAAGTATGTTCCATAAAAGGCAAAAAGCTTTTAAGGGGTACGCGTTCATCCAGCTCCACGAGTTCAATTAGTACGTAATTCATCTACTTGAAATTCAATTCACGGGATTTGATCAAAGAAACGAAGTTCCTTGGTATTTCTTTTATTTCCGAGGTTTTAATTCTGATTTTTACATAAATGGCATAGTGGTTCCAATTTTGGAATTTTCTTAATTTCTAAGAGCTAATCATGAGCTTTGATTTCCCGAACTTCACAGTTTTTGGACAAAAATGAAACTTACAGATGGGTGAATTCAACTGTATAGAAAACAGAAAAAAAGTCTATTGGGCTTGGCCGGGAATTGAACCCGGGACCTCTCGCAATTCAGAATAACCCTAAGCGAGAATCATGCCACTAGACCACCAAGCCTTAATTGTCGTTTTAATGGAATATTAACTAATATTGAAATATTATTTATGTATGATCAAGTATAAAACAAGTATGTCACAAGTTAACCGATAGGATTATGTAAATCAATATAAGTAATCGAAATTTTTTTTTTAATTTGTTTATTACCAATTATATTAAAAAAAATGTATACTGATATGATTTTGTGTTTTTGATCTCGTGAATTTTTTAAACATGAAAATTTTTTTTTCTCTTTTTTTTTTGGTTATAATTAACGTTAAAAATATTCTTGAAATAGGACCCTAATAATATTTTTTTAAAAAAATTAAAAAAAAAGAGCAACATTTGTGTGAAAGAAAAAAAGATATATATGAATAAGGAATAAGGATATGAAAATGAATAAATATAATAATAATCAAAATAACCATGTATATATATATAGAATAGATTTATTCATTTATAATGTTATAACCTAATTATTGGAGAGTGTCCAATTTCATTCTATATTCATTCCAAGCCCACCATTCTTGAGTCCATCCTTTAGCCCACACAACTCCAAGATAAACCGGATTTATACCCTCCTCATTATCATTGTTATTATTTTTAATATTATCGTTATTATCATAACTGTTTGCATCAATAATTTCACTACTACTATCCTCGGTATGATTTATATGATCTGTTTCATTCTGTGATTCATCATCTTGGAATACTCCATTACTGTTTATATAAACCATATCATTGTTATCAATATCCTTTACTTTGTCTTTATTTTTATCCTTTTTGAAATTATAAGAAAGATGTTCTAATCTAAAGACAAATTCTTGAGCATATATTACTAATTTTTGACCTCCGGATTGACGAAACATATCTTCCAAAGCTTTTGCCCTTGGACTGTAAGATCCGACCAAAGAGGCAATGTCAACCCCCGTAACCTGAACCCCATCAATTTCTAAACGTATCCCGTTTAATGAATCTCGCATATTTTGATTTGTGTTCAAATGTCTTGAAAATTGAATTTTTGAATTTTCCCCACAAATTTCGCCCAAAGTTTCTAAAGCCTTTTGATCTTGTTCGTTCAAAAATTTTGTATGAAAACGTATTGAAGCATCAGAAGACTCTAATTCGAGTGTGAGAACAGCACCCGTAAAAAATTCTATGGTGGAAGATCCCTCAAGATTAGATTTAATGAATTCCTTGTGAATTGGAACATCACGCAATGATAAAAGAATTTTATCGGCTGAAGTGAAAGGATCCTTATAACTTAAAGGTGTTGGAGTTTCTGCTTGAAGAAGTCGTTCAAGTCTGCATAAACCATAGAACCGCGCATCTTCTAGTAAACTTTCCCTAAACAAGTCAAGTGACATGCCAGGAGGTAAGTTAACAGAAGAAAGTGGAAATATGGTATAACCTCGAAGATATCTTAAAATGACTTCAAATGATCGAGGATCCCTGTCAATCGTGATTTCCTTTACGAATGCATTAGGTGAAATATATGTTTGAGTGCTAGCACTAGACTTTGTTTTGTTATAATCAATATCTCCAACACAACTATCACCAGTTTTTCCAATGTTGTCCAAAGAAGTAATACTTGTCTTATCTTTCCGTGTTTTTGACTCGGCTGTTAAAGTAACGTTATTAGTAGAGACACCTGCATCGTTTTCTCCTGGTGTTTCGTCACAAAGAAAAGTATGAGTAAAGAAGTTAGGAGAGTCAAAAGTTATTGATGAACGATAAAGACGAAACGTTTGTTCGCCAACATGGACAATATAAGAATTCATAATAGGTGTAGTTGAACTTGATGGATTTTCGTTAAAGTTATGACCGGGAGACATTTTTTTATTTATGGAGATAAAATTAATGAGAACGTGGCAAAATAAATAATAATTAATTTTTTTTTTGATGTATTTTATTATTTCAATATCAAAAAATTTTAAATATTTGTAACACAATGAGTGTGCACTGTTCAACTCTCACAGGTTTCATGGAAGCACCAACCCCAACAACACATCTAATATTACTACTTCAAACCCCATTCAAATCTGCCAGTTTTAATGTCAATCCCGAATTTGCGACGAACCTGTCTAATAATCCGTCAACCATTTTCAGCGTTGTTGCACCTTACAAAAATACAAGTTTTTATCAACACACTTTTCCTTTCTTGTTTCTTATTTTGTAGTTTTGTAATCATCTTGTGATTAACAACATTATTTCATGTTACAAAATTTTACCAAGTTAGATTATTTATGATTTAAATCCGAAAGCTAAAATATCTTGAAACAATTAATAATAAATGAAATATTTGGTTAGTAAATTAAAACTTTTAAAATTAGTTTTTCGAATTTTTTGATTGGATCATCCGCAGCAATTTATGCAAGATTTATTTATGCCGAATATGATAATTCATTTATTCCCTCTTTATTTATTTACAATTATTTTTAAAAAGTTATGATTTACATAATAAATTTGTAGCAATGAAACGCGTCGTACTAATACAATTGGTTGTACAAAGTCCAAAGATGAATAACCAACCTTCACGTTTTCTTCACAAATTTTTCAAAGGATCTTCGTTGATATCAACAGGATCTCTTTCAATTCCTAGTTCTTCATCCTATTGTATAACAATCAAAATAATTTAATCAAATGAGTGCGTTTTACCCATACCAGTTTCTAACCTACCTCAAACACATTTTTCTTCATATCAATATTCTCCAACATTGTTGAGACAATTTCGTCAAACTATAATAAATAAAGAGTAAGTTTTAATATATATATATATATATTTATATGTTTGTGAAAATGCTATAAAACAAATAGGATTCATTACCATTCTTTTTCTTTGTTTCCAGAATTTACGATTCCTTTCAAACTTATCATCAATAAGTTTTGCATCATCGACAGAAAATTTTTTCGTGCCCGATCGTAATTCTTCTAAACGTTCTTCATATTTTTTGTTCTAATTTATATAAAATATTCTCATCAAGTTAACCAAAGCTTTATTCAATAATTAATCGATTCAGGATTAATAAATTTACGCGATTTTACCTGTTCAGTTAAAGTCTTGATTCTTTTTTAAAAAAAAAAATATAAAAAAAAAATAAAATAAATCCATTGATTTCCAAAATGAAAATGAGTTAAATAGCGGAAGATTTATTTCTATTCAAAAAAATTTTTTACCTTTCCTCGCATTGGTCATTGGTCAGAGAATTATTTAATGTGGTCAGTTCTAGTTGACACGCAAATTAAATTAAAAGTTAATTCTCCAATGGATTACGAAAATAATTTAGTTTAATACCTGACGTTAATTGCCTATTTTTCTCCTTGTATCCGTCAATTTCCTTTTTAAGTTCATCAATTTTTACATCCATATCATTCAATTCTTCCTGGGAAGGTGACTCAAATTGGTCCTAAAATAATTTAAAGTTAAAAATAAAATCATAAATGTAAATAAACCGAATTTCATAATCAAATTTACCTGGTTGATGACATAAACTGATTGCTTCCCATAAGGTTTGCAACAAACTTCAGTTTTCTCTACAAGATTACCCAAGACCTTTTGTGCAATAACTTTAGTGACAGCTCCGTGAAGATTACTTGAAATATCATCTATTCAAAAGTTATCCAGTATTATCGATTTAAAGATTAATTGGTTCAAATTATATAATTGTTATTATTTAAAGTATGGAAAGGATACTAGCACTGTAAGGTCGATTTGTCTTTTTTAAATAATCCAAAACCATCTGTTCAGCTATTTTAATCAACTTAAAAAATTACTATAAGTCCTGTTCAGAAATAGATATCAACACCAATAAATAAACAACTTAATACCATCATCGCCTTTAGCAGCAGGAGCTTTCTTTGGTTTAACCATTATTCAGAAAAATAATTTCTATAGATTTTTAATGAGTATTTTTTTTTTAAAAAAAAAAAAATTATGGTTGAAAAAAGGAAAAAGAAAAACATGGTTGGTTGATACGCGAAAAGTGAATTTATATGCATTTTCAATTTGATCAACACGCGTCATATAAAGTTCATTCAAACTATAAATAAAGTAATAATAATAATGATAAAAAAAAGTTTAAGTTTAATCTTTTAAAGCCATATAAAGCTATTTAATTAAAAGATAATGAATCAACTTTTTTTTTTTTAAATTAACTTTAATATTGATAAAATTTAAAATGAGAGAACGCGCTTTAATTGTAGAAAATACCAAAAATGACAACCTTTTTAATCGAAATGGTCTTTTTTTTTTTATTTCAATTAATTGTCGTTTTTTCGTTTTCAAAGTTTACAATGATCGATATATAGGTCCAAGGAACGCTTCAGGCACACAGAAACGAAAATCTAATAATTATGGCGCAGTAAAAAATCCAAGAGAACAAACCAAAGCTCAATCGAAAAAGAAAAGTAATATAATGACAGAAAGATATATTCAAATATTATCCGACAATGAATCTGACGATTATAATGAGCATGACGATAATGATATTGAAGAAGAAAACGAAACCAACTACGCAACTAATGATGGAAGAAGTACCGGGTAAAAAATATATGAACCTTAATTACATGATTTGCTTTAAAGTATTTTTAAGCAAATTGCAATTTTTTTTTGAATAAAAAGGAGCAATGATATGGCTGAACTGATTGGTCTTCTTCAAAGTGAGTGACATTAACCGATTATTTTATTCAAAATCCAACTTACATCATTTCACATGAAAAAATTCAAACGATGTAGCAAAATCTAAGAAAAAGACTACATTGAGCTTTAACAAATTTGAACATGAACAAGAAGCACGGTTGGAAGAAGCTAGGAAAATGATCGATGGTGAAAATGGTATTATAGCCACATGGGCTATCGAAATGTTAGTATTATGGTAACGGTAACTATTATAATAAGAACCTAATTGCTCATTTCATTATATAGGGAAGAAATTACATTTAATGCAAAAAGAAAGATCGATGATCGATTAGGAAAAGAGAATGAATATATTAAGAAACAGAAACTCGAGCTTGAGAGATATCAGGTTTAACTTTAAATAAATAGACATTTTTGCTTTTTGATATTAAGTTAACATGAATATTTTAATAGTCGAGCACCACAAAAGTATTAGATAACCTTACGAAGCTTCATAAACAAAGCCAAAGATTAGGACGGGATCTTGATAACGATCTGAAGAAACTATGTATGATAATTAAAACATCCTATTGAAAATTTCCAAATTATGTAATTAGGTAAATTTCAATGTGCTGAATCTAGATGCAATCGACCAGGCTGAATTAAATGAAGCGTTAGACCAATTTATTAAACAGCAAAACCATGTTCACACCGCATTATTGCATATAAACAAGGTAAATAAATATATATATATATATAAAATAAAAAGAATTAATTATGAAACATTATTTATTTTATAGGAAGATCATGATATAAAAGCACTTAAAAAACGATTATATGAGTGGTAAAATGATTATGAAACGACTTGTTGTTATGGAAAACATTTTATAAAAAATATGCAATAGTAATACAATACTTACTTATATTTAGATTTGAAACATATCAACAAATCAGAAAAACAAAGGAATATCTATAAGAATGAAAATAATGTAATACATACTTACTCTTTAGTTTCCACAAATGGATTTAAAAACGACGTATTTTTTCACAGTAGTTTAGACTTTTATTCCAACTTCTTTCTATGCAGTTACTTGATTCCCTTTTTTTTTTCCTTTGCACTTTCTTAAAATCGCCGGGTCGATTTTAAACTTTGAACATCCTACAAAATAGAAAATAATAAAAAAAATTCTTGTCCAAAGGTTTATCCTGGAATAAGATTTTCTTTTTTAAAAAAATAAAAACTTTTCGTTTTTGGTCAATGAAAAGTCTACTTATTTTCTCCGCATCTCCTATTCTTTACATTATATTAAATGCAATATTTGCTCAAGGTAAGTTACTTTCGGAAATAAAGCGAAACATTTGAAACCAAAATAATTTAAAATTAATTTTTCGATTTATATAGCGGCATTAAACGTCGACTATGTTACAATTGAGGGATTAGATTACTTTAAGGGACATGTAGATAATTCAAACCCAGCATTAAAATCGATAAATTCTTTTGCTTTAAAAGCTTTAAAGCAAGACAAACCATATTCAGTAACAAACACAACAGTGATCCCACCAAATGGAGATAAACGTGAATATCTTTCATATGCACCATATTTATGGCCAAATTGTGATGGTATACAAAATGTCTCAGATCCTCAAACTCAATGCCCTTACAAATCATATGACGGAATGTTTAATCCTGATGTTAAAAAGCTCTCTGATCCATCTGATTCGAGAAAGATGATTGATAGTGTAGTAAGCTTATCATTCGCTTATAAATTAAATGATGGTGATAAAGCTGAAAATTTTGCTAGAAAAGCTGTACAATTGTTGGATGTTTGGTTTGTTAACGAACAAACAAGTATGTTACCCGACGTATATTATGGTCAAGTACAAAGAGGTCCCGGAGAATGGAAAGGAAGGGAAGAAGGAATCCTTGATTTACGTTTTTACGTAAGTATCTTAATTAATAAATTAGCTTTGAATCAATTAAAGCGATAAAAATATATCTTTCCTTTTCTTTCTTAATTAGGTTTACATTCCAATCGCGATTAAAATTCTTGAAAATTCAAAAGCATGGAACGATAATGTCAACAAAGGATTAAGAAAATGGTTTTCGGATTTTTCGGATTGGTTAATAAATTCTGAATTAGGGAAAGGAGCAGCCGAAAGGTCCAATAATCATGCAACATTTTACATAGCCCAATTGGCGACTTATTTGGATCTTTCTGGAAGAACTGAGGAAGCAAAAAATGTCATTAAAACTTTTGTTGATATAACATTTCAAAATACCATCTTGAAATCAGGAGAACAGCCGAAAGAAAGCAAACGAACAAAACCATTTCATTATCAATGTTTTAATTTAGAAGCTTTAACATATATTGCTAAATTTTCATTAAGGATAGATGGAATAAATTTATGGGAAGCTAAAACAAAATTTGGTGGTACTATTCAAAATGCCGTTGATTTTCTGGTTGATTTGATAGAAAATGGTAAGGTCAAGGAAGATGAAACCGTTCTTTTGCCTGCTTTATATAAATCTAGAGATTATTATGGTGATAAATCCGGTAAATATTCTAAAATCCTAAATAGATTGTTACAAAAGACAGATGGTGCCACTGAATGGTGGACGATATATAGTCCAGAGAGTTTAGAAGGTGTTCCTAAAACAGGTTCCGCCTCAGCTTTACTTGGCAGTTCATCATATGGTATTTTCGGTTTAGTTTTAGGAATTTTCTTTGCTTTGTTAACATAGAAAATTTTCTTTTTAGAACATTTATTTATTTTTTTTTCTTTCTTACCTACTTTTAAAATAACGTTATAGATAATATAGATGTAATTTTTATACAAAAACAAAAATGTAGATTATATTAATTAAAAAAAAAAAATTAATTAAACATTAATCTCGGTTTTATAAAGTTATTAAGATCTAGGTTTCACGTGTTAATGTTGATCAAGGAATTTATATATATGGGAAGTTTGCTAGGAAAATAGGGTTCTGAGACATTTTTTAAAAAATTGAAATTTTTGATACATATTAA